>CM053026.1:44446785-44606624 GCA_028564925.1 Lithobates sylvaticus | reverse complement strand
GTTATTTAATTTGAAAGTGCAATCATCAGCTATGGAGCACAATTAACTACTGTAGATCAGACGTTAAACTTGAGTTTACAGAAGGTCAGGTTAAATTTTTTATTTGGTTTGCTTGTAAAAGACTTTGGGGGGGGGGGGGGGGTGTTTACCCGCCGCAGCTCCTTGTTAAGAAGAAAAAAGTTAATTGCAAAGAAAATAAATATATTTAATGTGTGGTTTTTATTTGTTAATGCCAATTTAAACTTCAAAATTAGCTCTGCTGTACTTAGAAATAGCTCTCTAGGGTGGTATCAGAGAGACAGAGAGGGGTTGCCAGGAACTCCCTGGCCTTAGCTCAGAGACTCTGGCTAATCAAGGGAATAAATGGGCCTCTGGGTTGTTGGGTGTAACCCCTGGCCCTCCTGCCTATTGGTAACTAGTAGAGTGACATCAGGGTCATGACTCCCAAATCACATAGTGGGCTGAAGCAGGGAACTATGGACCAAGAAAGAATCGGGAAGAGACATGGCCTGGGCTCTCTCCTCCTATAGTACCTATCTCTAGTCACTGAGAGGACATGTGTGGCCAGAGAGGGAAGGGGTCTAACCAGGAGGTCAAGTGCCTAGAATAGGGGCAAATGCTTTGGGCACACAGGTTGGACTGTATCCCTGTGTGTTACATTTATTAGTGCCCATTTATTAGTGTCCATTAATCACCCTTTGTGTCACATTTTTAGTGTCCCCTCATATTCATTGCTGTCCTCTTATCTCTATTGACCACAACCAGGGATGAGTGAAATTGGGAATTTTCCCTTGGCTGAAATTTTGACAAAATCTGGGAGATTTTAGCAAAATTTGGATACTCTGCAAAATTATTTGGAGTCATTGGTGAAGGCAAACTAATTGTGTATTTTTATTTCTTGGTAATTGTTCCTTTATGTAAATAAAAAAAAATAATACTTACAGTACTAGCCCATGAAGTCCAGCATCATCCTCTTCCAGGCCACAGTTCTTCCACGGGGCTCTGCTCCTACACCTCCATATTGGATCGATATCCTGCACATGCACAGACATGCCTCATCCTGATAGACGACTGGATGACTACCAGCTCTCTTAAACTCAACGAATCGAAAACAGAACTTCTTATCCTACATGCAAACCAAAACTAAACTCTCGAACCAAGATCCCTTGGACACCTACTACCATCTTTGGACAGACCATCTCCCCAAGGACCAAGGCCAAGAGTCTCGGAGTTATTTTTGACTCAGAAATGTCAATGGATGTACAAATAGGATCGGTAGTCAGCGGATCTCACCATCTGCTCCGCCTGCTACGCAGACTCATCCCCTTCATTCCAAAGGAGGACAAAGCAGTGGTAGTTGGAACAGTCATTAATTCACGACTTGACTACGCAAACTCCCTTTACATAGGTTTACCCCAATATCAACTTGCGCGCTTACAACTTATCCAAAACACGGCGGCAAGGCTGATAACAGGAAAAAAAGCCTGGGAATCCATCTCCCCTTCCCTGAGGAACCTACATTGGCTAACTGTAAAGGATCGGGTCACATTCAAGACCCTCTGCCTCACCCACAAATGCACACACAGAGACGCTCCTCAATACCTTCTGGAGAAAATAAAACACTACACACCCAATCACAGTCATCGATCGTCCAACCAAAACCTCCTCCTCATCCCCAAGTCCCGCTACAAATCAAAAGGGGAACAACGATTTGATGTCCAAGGACCACGGCTATGGAATGCTCTATCAACCTACATCCGCATGGAAGAAAACCATCAGGCCTTCAGGAAAAAACTCAAGACCTACCGCTTCTAAGAAGCTTGACAACAAAGCACTAATACAGCGCCTTGAGGCGATTTGGTTCGCATTGTAGCGCTATACAAATTATTCATTCATTCATTCACATGCCTCTGGTCTATAGGACCTGGCAGAGTCTCACGACATGTCTATGGAAGTGCATTCATGCTGTGGGTCTATGCAGGGGCGGACTGACCATTCGGCCACTCGGGCACTGCCCGAGGGCCCCGGGCCACTAGAGGGCCCCATCAGGGTTGCCAGCCTCAGTAAAACCAGGGACAGTATGTAAAAATCTGTGTTTTTTTTTTTTACATCTGTCTCTGAAATGTCCCTTACTGACATCCTTTTGGTCTAAAAATCCAGAGTTTATAGCTGTCCCACCTCTTCAGTACCTTCTCAGCCAATAGAAACATGTCTGTGTATACTGTGTGTACATGTATGTGTATACTGTGATTGTATACTGTGTTTGTGTATACTGTGTGGCCCCCTCTGATTGCCTGGGGGCCCCATAATCTCCTATTGGCCGGGGGCCCGATGAGTTGTCAGTCCGCCCCTGGGTCTATGTCAAGCTTTAAGCTGTGTAGCCAGGTGCTGGACTACAGCAACATTCCCCTCTTTACAATCCGTTCACTTTCAATCTCTGCTGTTATGCTGAATGTTGTATTGCACTATCCCCTCCAGTCAGCAGAGGGAGAACTATAACCAGGAAAGCCTATGACCTTCTATGCAGAGTGCTGAGGCTCATGGGAATTGCAGTCTGAAACATCAATCCCAGAATGGTACTTATGAACCTTTACAATACAGTTCCCATTGGACATTGGGGAGGAAGGGAAGTGGTGGAACAGACTGCGCTGGAAACCTCTACTTCTTTGCAGCATGAGCCGTGCTCCATAGGCTTTCACAGTGGGACTTAGGCCTGTCCCCCACTTCCTCTTCACTGCATTTGATTGACAGCAGCAAGAGCCAATGGCTCCTCCTTGTTCTTGAATGCTGTGTGAAGAGGAAGTAAGGGGAGAATAGATGGAGCCCTGCACAGTGCCGATCTCTTCTCCCCTCTCCTCTCCTTCACACAGAGAAAGGGGGCACATGGAAATGCATTAAGGTAAAAAAAAAAACATTTTGAGGTTGTAAACTAGGGGGGGGGACCTGCAAGACAAAGGCATAATGAGCTAGTATGCATTGCATACTAGCTTATTATGAAATACTTACCTCAGGGTGAGGCTCTCTCAGCGGCGTCCGCCCACCGCTAAGACGACTGTAATTTTCCCCGGCACAGTACAGGGCCCTGAAGAAACGGCATGGGCGGCCGTTTCTTCAGAGTGCAAGTTTAGGAGATATTTACAGTACCTACAGGTGAGCCTTATTATAGGCTTACCTGTAGGTACAACTAAAAAGGAAGACTTTACTTCCTCTTTAAAGTGTAAGTTCACCTTTACAGAAAATCTGTAAGGTGAACTTACACTGGACCCCCTCCGCATTCCCCCCCCCCCGTTCCGTTAACCTGGAGTCCGGAAATCCCCCGCACTGAAAGCTTGTTTCATTGCAATACCGGTCCGGGGATTTAAAATCCACGCAGCTTTCTCTTTTCTTCATCCGTGGTGAAAGGACAGGGGCTACGCGGGTTCTGATTTGTCGTTGTCGCCCATGTGCCTGCGCCGACCAATTGTAATGCTCCTAAACGTACCTCCTGACGAGGTATGTTTTGGAGATTAAAGCGGAGTTCCACCCAAAAGTGGAACTTCTGCTTTAAGCACTCCCCATCTCCTTGCATGCCACATTTGGCATGTCATTTTTTGAGGGGTGGTGGTTTTAACAGGTACTTCCTGTCCCACTTCCTCCTTCCGTTGCTTGGCTGCCTTGGCAACTCTTCCTCTCCCCCTAGGCTGCCTCTTCCTCCCTGCAATCTTCTGGGATACGTCACAGGTCCCAGAAGATTGCCTGGCCACTAGGAGAGCGCAGAGCAGTGTTCCCCCCCCCCGGCTATGAAGCCGCAACCTGTCACAGCTGGGTGCCCACAGTAGTAATGATGGTGCCATGGAGAGAAGGCGGAGAGGAGCGAGACTTCGGGGCTGTCGCATTGCTGGACCATGGGACATGTGAGTGTCTGTGTATTAAAGTCAGCAGCTACACTTTTTGTAGCTGCTGATTTTTAATAAACTGAAAAAAGACTGTAACTCCTCTTTAAGCTGCGGGGGATTTCTAAACCCCGGACCAGTGAGGCGTAGGCCCGATGTCTCCTAGCGGGTGATCCCCATGCACCAGGTCAGCAGGACTGAGGGGGGGGGGGGGGTGAGGAGGACGTCCTGTGTGAGTTTACTTTACAAATATTTCTGCAAAGGTGAACTTACCCTTTACGGTAATGCCTGATTTCCATGAGCTTCTGGCTACTGAGAGACACCCACTGGTGGACACCGGTACTGCAGCCTATAGGTCTGGGAGCCACAGTGCCACCAGCAGATGTACCCTTCCTGATAGTCCCCCCCCCCAATCACAACAGAGCCCTGTCATCATAAGAGAGTCCCCCGATCACAACAGAGTCCTCCCTCTTCACAACATAGTCCCCCCTTCACAAAAAGAAATAAATGATTCTGTGCATCCTGGTCTGCCTTCCCCCCTCCCCTCGCACCATGGAAACAAATGCCATTCTAACTTGGCACCGCCGAGGCTGCACACTGCCCCCCAGCCCCTTTACTTCCTGATACCAATGTCACTATTCCTAGGGGGGCGCCACTGAAATCTGAGGGGGGCAAAACCCAGTCTAGAACCGCCCTAGGTCCTGCCCTGTTTGTACGGCAGATCTAGGTACCACAAAAAAAGAAAAAATCTGGTGATACTAAGCAGCCTAAATATCTCTCCTGTCTTGTTTTTATATGGAAATGTTATACAGATACTTTTTTCCCTAAATATCATTTATAGAGGTTTTTAAGTACACTATAATTTCAAATCACATAGGGAGACAAAAATGCTTTCTGTTGTGACAGAGTATGTAAATATGTTTTACATTTTATATATCTTGAGTTGTAAAATACCAGTCCTTTACCTAATAAGGGATTTTTGGTTGCTTCTAACAAGTGCTACATGTACAAAATCAGGCGTTTGTCACCATTTAACCATCTCCTTTAAAAGACACAACATGAAGCATACATACTCTCCTCCATACTGCAGCATCCTCTGAGACCGAGAACTGAGCGATCACATGACCACTGATCACTCAGTTCTCTGTCTGCTCTGAGCGGAGAACAGTGGTTATCAGTCACCGCTCTCTGCTTTTCAAGCGCTCACTGGGCTGGAGAGGGGGCACATGCAACTGGCTCCACCTCTCAGTTGAGAGGCAGAGCCAGCTGCCAAGCAACCAGCTTGGTGAATCCTGATAATATTGTCTGGATCCTTCCAGAGCCTAGAGCAGATCTGCCTGATCAACTGATAATGAGCAGTGGTCCACTATTATCAGACTTTGGGTCATAGGAGAGCAAAAGTAAGTTCACTCCTGTGACCCACAAAGGAAGTATGGCCAAGAAATCTTTGGCCAAACTTCTCTTTTATAGGCACTTTTTACCCAAGACCACAATTTGCCTTAGAATTCAAAGTGAGCCACCACCCTACCACATAAACTATTTCTAAACCCAGGAAATGTAGTTTATTGGAATTTTCCCCATTCTTAGATGCTGCAGCTGTATCCCAGTGATTCTTCTCACCCGTTACACTGTATCAATGGCATTGTCACCCTATGGCAGGACTACAGAACACCACACTTTCTCATAACATATAGGGGAGATATTCTGGAATCCTCTACACTCTGAATTTGTAAATGCCTGTAAATATATTATATATGCACAACCTGCCCCTGGGTCATAGGGTTTGGAAACCTGGAAGAAGAAAGTAGAGAGATAAAGACTCAGCTTATCAGGACCCCAAATATGAACCTGTAATCTCTGTGTCTGGCAGTATCTCTTCTTGCTGAGCCACCTGAAATGCTGGACAGCTCCCTGGACAATTCCTTGGACAATCTTGTCTTTTACCTTGAACCCTGAACTTTTTGCTCCTCCTATGAATTTCCTATTTAAGCAATGTCTTTGCACTTACTGTTTGTCAAATGATTGTGCTCTCTCCAGCCAATATGTGGCTCTAGTCACTCCCGCTGCTGTCCGTATCTTTGCTACCACTTTTACCGACCTTTGGCTTGTTCCTCAACTATGCTTCTGCTTGATCCCAACCTGCAACTACTTATTACCGACCTTTGGCTTTTTTACTGACTATGCTTCTGCATGATCCCAACCTGCTATATGCACACCTCGGGTGAGCCCGCCTCATACGCCAGTGTGACCTGCTTGTATATTTATCCTTCTGATTGCTGGAGTCCTCTTTACTGCTATAGCCACTGGTCTCCGAGTCTGACCCCTGACCATGACACAGCCACATGTCCTGTCCATGCTACTAAATCCTGGACCAGAAGAGAGTATTATACAAGTATTCCTTAGATCTAATAATTTAACTGCAGCTGCTGAGTGTATATCTAAGGCTGGGTTCACACATGTGCGGTGCGAATTGAAGCTCAGGTTTCCCTGCGAAGAGAAAACTTAGTTGTTCAGCGTTTCATGTCAGTTTTTGATCAGTATCAGCTCAGGATTGCTTCAGTATCAGCTCAGGATTGCATGGGTATCAGCTCAGGATTGCATCAGTATTTTATCCTGTTCACAACGGAAACACATCTGCGAATCAGATGCGTGCCCATAGAATATAATGGGCCTGAATTCGCACCTGAGCCGGACCGCACTGCCTAGAAAACGCACACGTTTTTTGTGCAATGCGGAGTGCGAATGCACCGCAGATATGTGAACCAGCCTCATTAAAATTAATGTATTTTGAAATGTCCTGCGAATTGGATGTGGTGTAAGCCGCATCTAATTCGCATAGGTGTGAACGGGACCTTAATCTTTATAATGAGTATCTCTGCCCTGTCTTTGTTATTAGGCTCCATGCACACCGAAACTCATAAACTGTAATTTTTGGGAGTTTGGGCTTTTTTTTTAACAGCCCATAAACTTCCCTCTATGTTATCCTATGTGTCCATGGATGTTTTTGGATGTTTATCAGCAGTGGAGTTTATGGGATGTTTTCTGAATGCCATAAAATAGCGTTCAGGAGTTGTTTTTCTGTACACAAAAAAATACACCAAACGCTCATAAACGCTGGTAAACATTGATAAACGCTCAAAAACGTGGCTCACCAGCGTTTTTTAACATTTTTGATCCCATTGAAAAAAAAAATTTAAAACAGTGACATGGAATAACGCTAAAAAGCGCTAATAAACGCTATTGCAAAAACGTTAAAAAAACTTTGAAAGACTCACTGCAAAGCTACTGGCGTTATTAAGTGAACCTGTTTATTGCAATAGAGTTTATATACAGCTCTTTTTTTATCAGAAACTACTAAGGAGGGAATAAAGCACAGAGTACATAGGCTGACTCTGAGTTCCATTGCCACTCTACAGTTCCTGCCTGTGAGTAGTTCCATTCCAGGCTGGTCAGAAAGCAGTTGGCGTGTCCCCCCGTGACCACTGATCTTGTCTTCAGGTCTCCGACACAAAGACAGATGCCGCATTATCCTCAGAGGCCCTATCCTGGATGAAGGTAGTGCTAACTTTATTATCAATCCCACTGTTCCACTTAGCAAAGGTTCTGGTTCTCTTGTTTACGCACAGGTTTAGCATAATATCGTGTTTGGAGAGGGCCATTTCTCATAAGCCCAAAGAGACCTATTATAACATTGTTTCAGATTTCAGCTCTGTGCACAGGAAGTTACACCAGACACTGAATTTTTGGCAAGATCAAAAAGTATTTTTTGTACTTGTTGTCCTCAGAATCGAGGAGCCAGGCATAGGATCAGGGCATGCGACAGGCTAAAAGATCCAAGAACATGACAACCATCACAATAACCAAGATACACAGGCAATGACAGGAGCTTCTGCGTAGGTAACAACAGATTTAAATCTACCTGCCTCAGTGATATCATAGGCATGCTCACTTGTAGTTAGACATTTACTGTAGGAGAACAACACTTCTTGCAAAAAAAGATCATATTTTGGAAGCAAGAGCAGTGGACCATCCATCTTTCTTGAGCGAACTACCTGGCCTTTACAACAAACCAGCGACTATCATTTTATCACTGCAAGAACCATGCTATAGTTGTTCTAATTCTAGGTTGAATGTGCAATAGCTTCATATATTTATATACATAAATATGGTCACCCTCACCGTGACCTAGCAATCAGTACTGGATTTATTGGTTTATCAGATAGGCAAGGTTTAACAGTCACATAATCTGTCCATTAAAGATTTTCTCCCTGTAACATCCAAGCTTCAGTCGTTTTTATCCTCTAAAAATGAGATATTTAAGGCAATTAAAAGGCTGCCCAACATATAAATTACCTCATTAATTAGAGGAGAAAACCTTGATTATGATTCTAAGTGTCTGTTCCGGGGACATGAAGCATAATAAAATAGAAATACGAAGCAATCCGCAGGCACCTTTGAAATGAGGTCAATGAATAGAAGTGAAAGTCATACAACAGTCGCGGGTTATTTTCTGCTTAAGCGAAAAGATCAATTTTCACAATCCTAAACTTTAGATCAATCATTCAGCCATTGATTTCACATCAACCCTTCATTGCGCATTTTATAAGTTTCCTTTTTAGCATCCAAAGATTAAAGGGAAATTATTGTGTATTTATATTTGTGATTTAAGTTATTGTAAAAGACTAAATCTAAATCCTTAACATGATTTTCAAGAGCTCCATGCTTTACTTTCCAAATAGAACTGTCCGTGGTGCCTACTTTTTGCATGTTCCTTTTTTTGGTGGCAGCAGCTTACCACATGGCAGCTTGGAGTGCATTTAGACATAGGTGTTGACTTGATTTACTAATACTGGAGAGTGCAAAATCTGGTGCAGCTCTGCATAGAAGCCAATCAGCTTCCAGGTTTGTTTCTCGTTTACAAACGGTTTATTGAAAAATAAGTCTCAATACAGAAAAGTACAGAATGCATACGAAGAATTGGGTATACCAAGTATAAAAATTCAGTATGTATAACAAAGGTATAATATAGAGAGAAGCCAATAGTGATATATACAATTAAGGCACAAAAACTACACCATGAGTCTGTAAACCACTTTAAGATATATAAAATAATACAGGAATTAAAAAAAAAAACATGCGATAAGTCAATGAATCAGTAGAGAGAGATCCCACGGTTTCCATTTTTTCTCATGTGATCATAGTGTTGAATAAAGGGAATGTGTTCTGATAATTTGATACTAAGCATGCGGTTCATTATCTGCGACCATGGTACATTAGAGGAACGCCAGTTAAGAGCAATAGCCCAGTGTATTGCGCTAAATAAGGAATGAATAAGTCTGGTTTGTGCTACAGGAATGTCTGGAATTGGGAAGAGCAAGAGGAACATTTTGGGTGTTAGCATAATTTTCTTTTCCTGTGATTTGTTCAATTTTGTTTTGAGCCTGTTGCCAGGTAGACTTAAGGTATGTGCAGTCCCAGAAGGTGTGTATAATAGAGCCCTGAACCGGACATCCTCTAAAGCATAGAGGGGAAGATGAGAGGTAAAATTAGTTAATTCTGTCTGGGGTGAGATACCATCTGTATTGTAATTTGATAGCCGATTCTCTAATGGAAGCTGTTTTGGTGCATTTGCGTAAATTGTTGGGCATATTGTCCCAGTGTTCTATATCAAATGATTCATTCAAATCAGATTTCCATTAGGTCATTTGTCGTGTTTTATCAGGAATGTTGTGTTCGTTGAGGTTTTTGTACATTATGGATATTAACCCCCTATCCCCATAGGCGGCGCATTATTTTTTTTTAATGGTTACATGTTTTGAGTTACAGAGGAGGTCTAGGGCCAAAATTATTTTTCTCGCTATAACGTTCGCAGCGATACCTCACATGTGTGGTTTGAACACCGTTTTCATATGTGGGCGGGACTTACGTATGCGTTCGCTTCGGCATGCAAGCACACGAGGACAGGGGCGCTTTAAAAAAAAAAATAAATAAGACCCCACATCTCACTTCTAGGCTGGAAAGCCTGGAATAAAAAAAAAAAAACGATCCTGGCTTCGATCGTAGCGAGTATCGCAGGGTATTGCATGGTATCGCAGAATATCGCAGGGTATGGCAGGGTATGGCAGAGTATCGCTGGGTATGGCAGAGTATCACTGGGTATGGGTATGGCAGGGTATCGCTGGGTATGGCAGGGTATCGCTGAGTATGGCAGGGTATCGCTGGGTATGGCAGGGTATCGCTGGGTATGGCAGAGTATCGCTGGGTATGGCAGAGTATCGCTGGGTATGGCAGAGTATCGCTGGGTATTATTGCAGGGTATCGCTGGGTATTATTGCAGGGTATCGCTGGGTATTATTGCAGGGTATCGCTGGGTATTATTGCAGAGTATTGAGTATTGCAGGGTATCCATCCATCCATGCTCAGCCATCCCTCCATACCCTGCAGTACCCAGCAATACACTGCAGGCTATTGCTGAGTATTGCAGGCTATGGAGGGATGGCTGAGCATGGATGGATGGATCGGTGGTGACTGCAGAGCAGGCTGTGGGCACTACAGATCCTGCCCACAGCACTGCTGCCACCGATCCCTCCCCCTCTCCTCTCACGCCGTACCAATCGGTCCAGAGAGAGGAGAGAGGAACCGGCTTCATCAAATGACGCCGGTTTCCTTACATGTGATCACTCCGTCATTTGACGGAGCGATCACGTGGTAAACGGCCGCGATAAGCGGCCGTTTACAGTGATCCGTGATCCGCCGGGTCCTCTGGACCCGGCGATCACGGATGTTCTCGAGTGCGCGCCCCAGGGGGCGCGCAAGAAGGGAATTCTGAAAGGCCGTTAATTAACGGCCTCTCAGAGTTAAGCAACCGCCCTGTAGCCGTTTTTCAGCTATGGGCCGGTTGTTAAGTGGTTAAAGAGGAAGTAAAGTCTTCCTTTTTAATTGTACCTACAGGTAAGCCTATAATAAGGCTCACCTGTAGGTACTGTAAATATCTCCTAAACTTGCACCTATTAGAAGATATTTACTATATACGCTGATGCCAATGCTGCATGCACTCTGAAGAAACGGCCGCCCATGCCGTCTCTTTAGGGCCCTGTGCTGTGACCAGCGCCTCCCGCACACATGCGTGGGAGAGACGTAATTGCGGCTCCGGCCAATCACAGCGCCGGAGCCCGCGAACCCGGAAAATACTCTGGGGAAAATGACAGTCATCTTAGCGGTGGGCGGACGCCGCTGAGAGAGCCTCGCCCTGAGGTAAGTATTTCATAATGAGCTAGTATGCAATGCATACTAGCTCATTATGCCTTTGTCTTGCAGGTTCCCCCCCCCCCCCCTAGTTTACAACCTCAAAATGTTTTTTTACCTTAATGCATTTCCATGTGCCCCCTTTCTCTGTGCGAAGGGGAGGAGAGGGGAGAAGAGATCGGCACTGTGCAGGGCTCCATCTATTCTCCCCTTACTTCCTCTTCACACAGCATTCAAGAACAAGGAGGAGCCATTGGCTCTTGCTGCTGTCAATCAAATGCAGTGAAGAGGAAGTGGGGGATGGGCCTAAGTCCCACTGTGAAAGCCTATGGAGCACGGCTCATGCTGCAAAGAAGAAGAGGTTTCCAGCGCAGTCTGTTCCACCACTTCCCTTCCTCCCCAACGTCCAATGGGAACTGTATTGTAAAGGTTCATAAGTACCATTCTGGGATTGATGTTTCAGACTGCAATTCCCATGAGCCTCAGCACTCTGCATAGAAGGTCATAGGCTTTCCTGGTTATAGTTCTCCCTCTGCTGACTGGAGGGGATAGTGCAACACAACATTCAGCATAACAGCAGAGATTGAAAGTGAACGGATTGTAAAGAGGGGAATGTTGCTGTAGTCCAGCACCTGGCTACACAGCTTATAGCTTGACATAATCCCAGGGGCGGACTGACAACTCACGGGGCCCCCGGGCAATAGGAGGTTATGGGGCCCCCAGGCAATCAGAGATCATGGGCCCTCACAGTATACACACACACAGTACACAATCACAGTATACACATACATGTACACACAGTATACACAGATATGTTTCTATTGGCTGAGAAGGTACTGGAGAGGTGGGGCAGCTATAATCTTGGGATTTTTAGACCAAAAGGATGTCGGTAAGGGACATTTCAGAGACAGATGTAAACAAAAAAACACAGATTTTTACATACTGTCCCTGGTTTTACTGAGCCTGGCAACCCTGATGGGGCCCCCTAGTGGCTCGGGGCCCTCGGGCAGTGCCCCAATGGCTGAATGGTCAAGTCCGCCCCTGCATAGACCCACAGCATGAATGCACTTCCATAGACATGTCGTGAGACTCTACCAGGTCCTATAGACCAGAGGCATGTGAATGAATGAATGAATAATTTGCATATCGCTACAATGTGAACCGAATCGCCTCAAGGTGCTGTATTAGTGCTTTGTTGTCAAGCTTCTTAGAAGAGGTAGGTCTTGAGTTTTTTCCTGAAGTCCTGATGGTTTTCTTCCATGCGGATGTAGGTTGATAGAGCATTCCATAGCCGTGGTCCTTGGACAGCGAATCTTTGTTCCCCTTTTGATTTGTAGCGGGACTTGGGGATGAGGAGGAGGTTTTGGTTGGACGATCGAAGACTGCGATTGGGTGTGTAGTGTATTATCTCCTCGCAAAGGTATTGAGGAGCGTCTCCATGGGCGCATTTATAGGTGAGGCAGAGGGTCTTGAATGTGATCCGATCCTTTATAGTTAGCCAATGTAGGCTCCTCAGAGAAGGGGAGATAGATTCCCAGGCTTTTTTCCCTGTTATCAGTCTTGCCGCCGTGTTTTGGATAAGTTGTAAGCGCGCAAGTTGATATTGGGGTAATCCTATGTAAAGGGAGTTTGCGTAGTCAAGTCGTGAATTAATGACTGTTCCAACTACCACTGCTTTGTCCTCCTTTGGAATGAAGGGGATGAGTCTGCGTAGCAGGTGGAGGAGATGGTGAGATCCGCTGACTACCGATCCTATTTGTACATCCATTGACATTTCTGAGTCAAAAATAACTCCGAGACTCTTGGCCTTGGTCCTTGGGGAGATGGTCTGTCCAAAGATGGTAGGAGGTGTCCAAGGGATCTTGGTTTGAGAGTTTAGTTTTGGTTTTCATGTAGGATAAGAAGTTCTGTTTTCGATTCGTTGAGTTTAAGAGAGCTGGTAGTCATCCAGTCGTCTATCAGGGTGAGGCATGTCTGTGCATGTGCAGGATATCGATCCAATATGGAGGTGTAGGAGCAGAGCCCCATGGAAGAACTGTGGCCTGGAAGAGGATGATGCTGGACTTCATGGGCTAGTACTGTATTAATTTTTTTTATTTACATAAAGGAACAATTACCAAGAAATAAAAATACACAATTAGTTTGCCTTCACCAATGACTCCAAAGAATTTTGCAGAGTATCCAAATTTTGCTAAAATCTCCCAGATTTTGCCCAAATTTCAGCCAAGGAAAAATTCCCAATTTCACTCATCCCTGGTTGTGGTCAATAGAGATAAGTAGACAGCAATGAATATGAGGGGACACTAATAATGTGACACAAAGGGTGATTAATGGACACTAATAAATGGGCACTAATAAATGTAACACACAGGAATACAGTCCAACCTGTGTGCCCAACGCATTTGCCCCTATTCTAGGCACTTGATTGGTTAGACTCCTTCCTTCTCTGGCCACATATGTTCTCTCAGTGGCTAGAGATAGGTACTATAGGAGGAGAGAGCCCAGGCCATGCCTCTTCCCGATTCTATCTTGGTCCATAGTTCCCTGCTTCAGCCCACTATGTGATTTGGGAGTCATGACCCTGATGTCACTACACTAGTTACCAATAGGCAGGAGGGCCAGGGGTTACACCCAACAACCCAGAGGCCCATTTATTCCCTTGATTAGCCAGAGTCTCTGAGCTAAGGCCAGGGAGTTCCTGGCAACCCCTCTCTGTCTCTCTGATACCACCCTAGAGAGCTATTTCTAAGTACAGCAGAGCTAATTTTGAAGTTTAAATTGGCATTAACAAATAAAAACCACACATTAAATATATTTATTTTCTTTGCAATTAACTTTTTTCTTCTTAACAAGGAGCGGCGGCGGGTAAACACCCCCCCCCCCCCCAAAGTCTTTTACAAGCAAACCAAATAAAAAATTTAACCTGACCTTCTGTAAACTCAAGTTTAACGTCTGATCTACAATAGTTAATTGTGCTCCATAGCTGATGATTGCACTTTCAAATTAAATAACTGCTGACTAAATTGCAGAGAGCAGCAAATTGTTTCTCTCTTCAAGTGGTGATCTGGAAGGCAGCGAACAGCCCTGGTGCAACCAACATTATGCTGAATTGTCGCCTTTCTTGTATTTAAAAGCAATTTAGAAATCAATTAGCGGGGATGTGTAAAGTCCCGCTTGTATACCCATAAACACTTCCCTCTTAGAGAGTTCTTCTGCGATATTTTGCTGGTATTAAAAAAAGAATTCCCCTTCACATTAGGCTTTGCTCTACATTGCGTTAAAGCTTGCTAAGGTAAATTAAGACCCCCCTCATTTTGAATGGTCTGGAAGTGCACCTCAATGCATGAACAGTCATACTTGACTACTTCTTTTAAAACCACAAAGCACAGCTGTGTGCAGAAGTGTTGCCTGCCACTGTAACAGTGCGTGAACGCAAACAATCAACATCTGTTGAACGGGGATGGCCACACACTGATTGAAATTCGTCTGGTCTTTTCTGAACTGGCTGGTTTTTGATCAGTGTATGGCCAGCTTTAAAGCTTAGAGCATCCTTTCTCAACCTTCTCAACATAGAGGAAACCTTCAAATAGTTCTCCGGTCTCGGGGAACCCCTGCTAAAAATTTGAAATCTACAACTGATACATTGTGATGGTCAGTGGAAAGAATGGTCCTAATGCCCCTTACACATGGTCGGATTTTCCGACGGAAAATGTCCTATCGGACAATGTTGTCGGAAATTCCGACCGTGTGTAGGCTCCATCAGACTTTTTCCGTCGGATTTTCCGACAGACAAAGTTTTATCTCCTGCTCTCAAATTTTCCGACAACAAAGTCCGATCGTGTGTAGCGAATTCCGACGGACAAAGTGCCACGCATGCTCAGATCAAATTATAAGACCAAAGCTATTGGCTACTAGCCTCTACGTAGTTCCCGTCGTACGCAATGAACGTCACCACGTTCAGAATGATCGGATTTTCCGACAACTTTGTCCGACCGTGTGTATGCTACACCAGTGTCGGACAAAATCCGTCGGAAAAAATCCGACGGATTTTGTGGTCGGAATTTCCAACCGTGTGTATGGGGCATTACACTTGTGGTCATTGGGAAGAATTACCTCCTTACAGATAGCTAAAAAGATCAATGGTGTCAGTGGGAACTTATATGAGAGGCAGAAATTGCCCAATGCTGAAGGAACCCATAGCAACCTTTGGAGGAACCCTAGGTTTCCACGGAACCCTGGTTGAGAATCACTGGCTTAGAGCTTCTTACCTGTAAATCCTGTCACTAACTGCATTCCAGTATTTACACTAAGCTGCTGCCTTGCAATGAGCCTGTAGTTTATGCCCGTTGTGCATGTTCTTTTAGTTGGCCATTGGGCTGCCTATGAGGACTACAGTTGGCATGAACAGCCCAACAGACAACAGAAGGGACTCGCATGACAGGCAAACACTGCTAAATGCGAGGAAGTGGCTTTAATGCATGTAGAAGGCCAGCTCCCTCTTGTGTCAGGGAACACCACTTCGGTGGTCACAACCCGAAGGTCTACTCTTGCAACTCACGAAACACACTTTAGCACAGACACAGTCACTGAAGAAGGTCTCCTTCCCTCAGGATAATCCTCCCTAATTCATAAACTGACAGGTTCCTTTTACACACAATACAGAGATCCCTTGTCCCAATTACCCAAGCAGAGCTTATGAGTGTAGTCTTCAGCACTCATTTTATCTTTTCCTAGAACAGACCGGACACAAGGCCTATCAGCCCTCGATGCATGAACAGAGCCCACTCCAGATGCTAAGCATGTTCCCAACACACAACAGATGAATGTCCAGTTGGGTTTGGTTAAGTGAAACTTTATCTTTACTCCAGAGATTTTTAATAGAACAGACGTTCCAGTAGTAAACTGCAAAGCAAACAATACCCTTTCCAATATGGAGGGAATGCAATCCATGATTAGTGGCAAAGATTATTTTTCTTCTAAGTATCCTGGTGCTCAATCAGTTCCTTTTTAAATGCCTACAATTAGGGTGCACTCTACAATTTCAGCTGTAATTCCCAATCCGAAGGGCATTTCCTTCCAAAGGTGTACCTTCAGTCTAGGGCACATTCTACAATTTCAGCTGTTATTCACAATCCAAAGGGCATTTCCCTCCAAAGGTGCATCTACAGTACAGGGCACATTCTATATTTGCATCTGTTATTCACAATCCAAAGGGCATTTCAAGGGTTCCTCTGTGTTGAGAAGGTTGAGAAAGGCTGCTCTAAGCTTTAAAGCTGGCCATACACTGATCAAAAACCAGCCAGTTCAGAAAAGACCCGACAAATTTCAATCAGTGTGTGGCCATCCCCGTTCGACAGATATTGATTGTTTGCATTCACGCACTGTTACAGTGGCAGGCAACACTTCTGCACACAGCTGTGCTTTGTGGTTTTAAAAGAAGTAGACAAGTATGACTGTTCATGCATTGAGGTGCACTTCCAGACCATTCAAAATGAGGGGGTGCCAAAGGATCACTTACAGTCCAGGGCGCAGAATAACTTCCAGCCTTGGCAGGGACAGGTGCGGTGTGCAGCCCAGCTGCAGGCAGCTTGTCAAAGCCTATGGCAGGCTGCAGCTGGACTGGGATGAACACTGTACCGAATGGTATCTGCCTATAGGGCCCTGTCTGTTCAGGGACAAGGTCTTCTGCAAACCTCCAGAACAATCATTTAATACTTGCAGTGCGAGGGTGGGGGGCCCACTGTGGGGTGAATTTTTTTTAATTCCTGGCATTGCTTCCGTTTGCCCCTAGAGACCCAGCTATGAAATGAAGATTAGCTGTTGACTTTTGTCAAAAAGTCTAAATTTTCATATCAGTAGAGCTCTGTTTGGACAACTTAGGTTGCACTTTTTTCCAAGTATTTACTGTATTCCTAAGGTGGCGTTCCACCCAAAAGTGGAAGCTCTGCTTATGAGCCTCCTCCCCACCTCCGGTGCCACATTTGGCACCTTTCGGGCGTGGGGGGGAGGCAAGATCACTGGAAACTTCGGCCCGGCAGCACCCGGGAGCCGATGGAAACAGAGGCTGGGGTGCCAACATCGCTGGATTCCAGGACAGGTAAGTGTCCTAATATTAAAAGTCAGAAGCAACAGTATTTTTTTTTTATTGTTTTTATTGACAAAGATGCAAAAGACAAATCAGTACAACTTACATCATGCTCAACATGAGCATAACAGAGAAAAGTCTGGTACACAAAGATGTAATGGGTACAGAGTTACAGTTGTATATAGTTAAGCTGCCATTCTTAACAAAGTTCTGTGACAAATCCCTTCTAGACCCAATACAACCATAAATGTATAGCAATGCTACATCTAGTGCATAGAAATGATCTCATATATACACAGAAAGCAATAACAAATAACACTCCCCTTACCTATGAGTAGTAGTGAGAGTGGATGAGCACCAGTGGCCATGCTGGGCGCTCGCAGGTCACTCAGCTGTGTAAGAAAAGCGAATGAATATTCGCTTTCCT
This sequence comes from Lithobates sylvaticus, assembly GCA_028564925.1. Taxonomy (NCBI): domain Eukaryota; kingdom Metazoa; phylum Chordata; class Amphibia; order Anura; family Ranidae; genus Lithobates; species Lithobates sylvaticus. The sequence continues at coordinate 44,588,995 of CM053026.1, read as the reverse complement.
AACACTAAACCACCTCTCCGCCAATCAGGTGCTTGGATCTGTTACCCGTCACCTGATTGGCTGAAACGACAGGCGTTCAATCATAGCAGAGGACGGGAAGAGAGGACAGGAGAAGACATCAAGGAGCTGTCCCACTGAGACAGGTAAGTGCAGACGGCGGGCCACCGGGGGGCACACTGGCAGCATTTGATATGGCACAGTGGCTGCGTTTTATGGGGCACAGTGGGAGCAATTGATGGGCACAGTGGCGCCAATTGATGGGGCACAGTGGGAGCAATTGATGGGCACAGTGGCGGCAACTAATGGGCACAGTGGGTGCATTTGATGGCACAGTGGCTGTGTTTGATGGCACAGTGGCTGCATTTTATGGGGCACAGTGGCTGCATTTTATGTTGCACAGTGTCTGAATTTTATGGCACAGTGGCGGCAATTGATGGGCACAGTGGCTGCATTTGATGGCACAGTTGCTGCATTTGATGGACACAGTGGCGGCAATTGATGGGCACAGTGGCTGCATTTTATGGGCACAGTGGCTGCATTTGATGGCACAGTGGCTGCATTTGATGGCACAGTGGCTGCGATTAATGGCACAGTGGCGGCAATTCATGGGCACAGTGGCTGTGATTAGTGGCACAGTGGCTGCGAATGATGGTACAGGGAGGCTGCAATTGATGGGGTTTTTTTCAGAATTTTTCAGTTTGTTTGCGCACCCCAAAAAATTTGAGCACCAGCCACCACTGGTAGAAGTATACAGGACTATAACTAACATGCATTGCTCATTCCAAACAAATGGAAGTGAGGGGAAAAAGAGAGCCCCCCTCCCCCCTTTCCCCCAGGCAGGACGTTACAAGGATTCAGAAGAACAGTAAGAAATGATTTAATGAAAAATTGATTATAGGGGCATTAAGTAAAGGATGTGTGTGGATTTTCTTTTGAGAATAAAGATATTGTTTAGTGTCACTATAAGTATTAGGGGGTGGCAATGAACAGGAATACGTTGGTGATGCATTACATTATTTACAGCACCAAAAGCGCCACAATTATGGCAGGCTGCACCTGCCAACCACTAACATTCCAATTTATAGGGGCAAAGTATTTCCAGAAGTACAAGCCGCTTAGTGTTATTAAAAATAAAAATCTACAGCTCCCAGCAACTAAAACCACAAGTAACAAAGCAAAAGCGAGCATAGAGATCTATCAATATAGTGGGTCACTTAATGTCTCAGCTCTCCCGGGCGGTTCGTGGTGACCCCAGTCCTGTCAAAAAACAGGCTGATTGAAAGGATAACACAATAACTAGTTTCATTCTTTGACTTTTCTGAAGAACATTTACAGGAACATTGAGCCGCTTTTTACAAAGAAATAGAATATCAGTAGCACAGGGGAAAATATAGGAAGGTACAGTATGTACTGTACACGGAATGTCAATGATTTCTGAGAATTGAATGGGAATAGAAGAATAAAACCCTACATTTGCCAATCTGTCATGATAGTAGACAAGTGGTGCATTCCAATATTCAATGAAAGCTTCTTTGCTTTCTTTCAAAATATTCTTACAGGTCACGCTGGGACAACACTTGCTTGCTGCGTGCTTATACCAACTCAGTGTGGAGGCTCAGTTTATCTAATTTACTGGGGAGAGGCAGTTGGGATTCCTTATTTAGAGTATATAGTGTATGTGACGGAACCGTCCAGTACCCAGCTTGGGTGCTTCCATCAAGTTATAGCTTCCTCCAGTCTGGAACCAGGAACCAGGTATTATAGCTGTATTATAGCTGAGCACCCAAGACTAGACGGCACTAGCTTAGGTGCAAACTGAAACTGGAACTCACTTTATTAAACCTCAGACACATACTTTATACCCCCCCAGGAGGACATTCCACTCTTGGGGATATTATCACGACACCGCAAACTGTAAACAGTAATGAACAGGCAACATAAACATAATGCTAATCCACACCTAGAAACTAATAGCTGACAGCGATCTAATTAACATGAACTAATTAGTAATCACCTAAACAAGCATAGGTGCCCAGACCATTCTTTGATTAACCTGGGATCCCACCTCATCTCAGACGGGCCGCCACCAGTCTACAACCATCTTTGAGACAACACTCATACAATGTTCCAGCGGTCTGAAAAGGTGGAATTCACTTATCTTGATAGATCTCTTGAGGGATTTTGTTGATAAATGCTTCTGTCCCATAAGAAGGAGCCTCTCCAACCCAGTCTGCAGGAGGGCCTCCATAATACCTCTGACCATTAACCTATACAAGATTAATATTATACCTTTCCAACCACTCAAGGGATGCTTTATTGCCCTTATTCAGAGAATTAATCCAAGCCTCGCTCTCAGCATTCATCACGTTGTTGTCCATCATTAGAGAATGATCTGCTCTCTTCATGGGCCACAATCAATGGGTAGAAGGCTTGCCACTAGTCCCCTCCAAAAACCTCTGTCCCAGTTGGGTCTGTCACAGTGTAGGTCCAACAGAAATTCTTGCCAGGAACCAACCTGCTGGTTACACACCTAGTCATGCAGTTGGAGGTTGTCTGCATCATGGTTGGTGATGTGAAACAAGGTAAGGCTTTGAGTAGTTGGCTCTGAATCATTATTTGCTGTGACATCATTCCTGGCCAGTTCCCAATTCCTTTGATGCACCTTCTTGGTCTCACTGCTCTTCAGCTCCCTCTACTGGATCCTGGCACACTTCAGACTCCCCAAGCCAGCATCAGTCTTCACTTTATGCATCCTGCTTACATTTAGGGGTGTGACCTTGCACAACCACATGTAGGCAGGTGTAAAAGCATGTTCTGGTCAAAGTTTCCGTATAACCGTTTGTCGACCGGCTCACGCCGATATACGTTGGCAGAATGGCACTCCTGCGCAAACTGACGTACCTGTTTGTCAGTCTGCCATGGGAGTGTGTCCACTGGTCCCATGGACTCAATGTCTGCCAGCGACCCGTGATCATGGCGAGGAGAGGCAGAACGGGTAAGTGCCTATGCAAACAAGGCATTTCCCTGTTCTGCTTAGTAACATGACAGAGATCTTATGTTCCCTGTCATCGGGAACAGCGATCTCTGTCATGTCCCTGGTAGCCCAACCCCCCTACAGTTAGAACACGCTGAGGGAACACACTTAACTCCTTGATTGCCCCCTAGTGTTTAACCCTTACCTGCCAGTGACATTTATACAGTAATCAGGAAGGGGGTAAAATCTTCTGGGGCTGAAGTGGTTAAGGTTGTTTTCCCTCTAAGGTTGGCTGTCATGGCAAATGTTGAAGGTCTCTTTTGTCCTGACCTTGCTTGGGCTCACTTTGCTCTGACTTTTACTGTGTTATCATGTGCTTGGTTATCAAACAAGTTCTGATATTCAGCTCTGGTTACACCTAGCAAGAACCTCCTAGCTCACACTTATGGCCCGTACACACGATCCGAATATCATACGACAGATAGTACGACTTTTTTCGCTTAATAGTCACAAGTAGAAATTGAATAAAGTCACGAAAATTCTGGTACGACAGGAAAAAAAATTGGAAGTGATGTAATGTGTTGTAATGTATTTGTATTGTATTTTCGGACAACAACTGTACTGACTAAATGAAAATCGTATGATCTGGTATCGCACGAGGAACATTTTCGTGCTTGTCCGGTCTAATAATATCGGATGAATTGTCGTGATCGGCTCTCGACGATTGTACTGATCCGATTATCGTATGATCGTGTCGAAAGCGGTATTTTTCGTCTGATTTTCGGATCGTGTGTACGGCCATAGGATTGAAAATAGATAAATGCGGAACCACTGGGTGGTAGTGTGGACACTCGTTAACCCTAAAGCCCCATACACACGGTCGGACTTTTTCATGGATTCTGTCCGATCGGACAATGTTGTTGAAAAATCAGACTGTGTGTATGCACCATCGGACAGTGTTCGTCGGTTTGTCCGACGGACAAAGTCTTATCTCCTGCTGGAAAGATTTGCCGTCAACCCGGTCCGATCACACCAAACCCGATCGTGTGTACGGTTGTCCGACCGGACAAAGTGCTACGCATGCTCAGATCACATTACAAGACCAAAGCTATTGGCTACTAGCCTCTACGTAGTCCCGTCGTAGGCAACAAACGTCACCACGTTCAGAATGATCGGATTTTCCGACAACTTTGTCCGATCGTGTGTACACAAAACCAACATCGGACAAAGTACGACGGACATGATCCGACGGACCTGGTCCGCGGATTGTCCGACCGTGTGTATGGGGCTTAATATTACAACCATGCCACATCCCAAAATAATCTAAATATTTGTAACTGACAAACTGAACCGCAGTTCATTCCCCCTTCATTCTAGAAAAAGAGAAAGCAGTAGTAGTTGGAACAAGCATCAATTCCCGACTCGACTACATAAACTCCCTCTACATAGGACTACCCAAATACCAAATTGCACGCCTACAAGTCATCCAAAGCACGGCAGCAAGACTAGTCACAGGGAAAAAACCCTGGGAATCCATCTCCCCATCCCTTAAGACCCTACCCTGGCTAACCATAAAAGATCGGATCACGTTCAAGACCCTCTGCCTCACCCACAAATGCACACAAGGAAACGCTCCTCAATACCTATGCGACAAAATAAAACACTACACACCAAATCGCAACCTCTGATCAACTAACCAAAACCTCCTCCTCATACCGAAATCCCGCTACAAAGCAAAGGGAGAATGAAGATTCAAGGACCACGGCTAGGGAACGCTCTACCTACTAACATCCGCATGGAAGAAAACCATCGGGCCTTCAGAAAAAAACTCAAGACCCACCTCTTCTAAGGAACAGGAAGCACAGAACGGATCGAGCGCCTTGAGGCGATTCAGTTCGCAGTTGTAGCACTATATAAATCATTTATTCATTCATCTGAGTTTTGCTGGCAGCATTTCCGATCGTGTGTACGCGGCATCAGAGCCAGCACCTTGCAAGAGTCTATCCACTTGCTGGTAATTATAACCACCCTTTTATACCCTAGCTAGTCTGCTCCAATCCGCAGCAAACATCATTTAACAAGGAATGTCAAACAATTCTCAGTTCTTTTACAAAGCAGCTTACCGTTTTAAGGGAAGCTGGCTTAAACAAAATTGAAACAATTTAGAATCAAACAGTTAATCTCTATCTGTCATTTTTTTGGATACAGGATTGCATTTGATTGATTACCGCGAGTTGCCGTAGAGAGAAGACAATGTTTTCTGTGTCTGGTTACATCAAGGTCACAGAACTGAAGAGATCATGCTTCATAAAAGTACCCCCTCCCTCAACCTACCTCCTGATCTGCATAGGGTCTGGTACCTTCAGAGGGCAAATGACAGGGACAGACTTCTATCTGAGCACATAACCTTTGTCATCCAAAGCAATGGTCCCCTTGTGCTAGGATCACCTCTTCTGCACAGACCATTTTATTCTTGGTACATGCTTAGAATATTACGATCAATACTTAAGCTTTCATGAGGGGACTGCATTTCTATAGATATTAGGAAAAATGTGAAGCCTAGGGCTGGGTTCCTAAAAGACAATGAGCAGCACTGGACACTTAGATTGAAATATTGTGGTGCTATCACGTAACTCGTAGGAGGCCGAAGTGATGAGGGTGGGCCTGTCTTGTCTCTCCAGGCCAAGCATCCCTGAAAGTGAGACAGATGGTGCTAAATGGACCAGAGAAACACAAGTATCAGAAGATGTTGCTTTCAGAACCTCAGACTGGCGATGCCAACCAGGAAGATCCAACAGGACACGCAGGTTGGAGTGTCAGCAGAACAGTCAGCAGAACCTGGAGGAGAACCAGCATAAGTTAAAGTGGAACTCTGGCTAGGTCATAGGTCTCAGGATGACAGAGTCTGCAAGTGACACCAGCAGGCAGGCAGCAAGGCATCACGTAGATGTCTACAGCTGATTCTTGGAGTAGTCCAGAGCAGGCACTAGCCGATAGAGCAAAGCAGAATCAGAAGCAGTAACAGGGTCACAGAGCAACCAAGGTCAGCAATTATCAGACAGTGCATGTACCAAATCTTAGGCCAGATCAAGGGCGTGAATAGAGCTGAGGTAAAGCAGCAGTACTGAGCAGAATCCAAAATCAGGTCAGTAGAAAGACGGGTCCATACCGAGAAATATATGCAGAAAACAGGTCAGGGCACAAGGCACAAACTGAAGACCAGTCAGGCCATCCATTAAATAGGCCGTATGGTGCCGAAGCTAACCTTGGGCATGAACATATTTGCTCATGATCGCTCCTGTGTGCAGCTGTGCACCTAGCCACGTCTCTATGTGCAGAGCTGCTAACAAAGAAATGCGCAAATGCTGATCCGTAATTAGGGCCTTTAGAGTACCAGATCAAAAAGTTTTTTGGGCTTTTTGTTGTCCCTCAAATCATTTTTTTTCGTCCCCTTCTCTTTTCTGCCTTCTGTCCCTTTAGTCTATCTTTCTTTTCCTTCTACTCTTTCTTGCTGTTAATCCTCTGGCCCAAGCCAAAAAAGCTGGACTTCAAAAAGGCCCACAAAAAGTTCCCCAAAATATCACTGAATCCACCAAACTTATTGTGCATCCTAAATAAGTCCAGTAACCTGATACTGTGAATGCCCTTCATGGGAATGGGAAAAAAAAAACCTTTCATTCAGATTTGGGTTTTCTATCTATTTTACCAAAGAAAAGAAGAGTTCAGAAACAGTTGTAACCGTAATATCATAAATAAGATGACAAGACTGAAGATAAAATGCATCCTCATTACCTAAAAAGATAACGTCCATGGTGGACCTGAGTGGGAACCCAGTGGCGTTCCTCCTTCACCTGACAGAGAGACCCATCCGGAAATACAAATAATTACTAACTATATATCTGGTTAATGCGGCCAGAGGTTGCATTCCTTTACTCTGGGGGCAGACACAGCCTCAGGGTAGGGTCCTGTGTTATGCCAAAATCAACTACCATATATACTTAAGTATAAGCCGACCCGAATATAAGCCGAGGCACCTAATTTTACCACAAAAAACTGGGAAAACGTATTGACTCGAGTATAAGCCTAGGGTGAGAAATGCGCAGCTACTGTAAGTGGAAAAGAGGGTCAACAATGCCCATTTTCAGCCTCACTGTGCCCATTTGCAGCCATAGGTACCCCAAACTCGGTAGTTAAGGGTTCCTAGATCCCCCCTAGCTGCAGCCAAAATTTGGGGTCTCTGAACTCAAAGGGTTCCGAAAATGACATTGCTGCAGATGGACACAGTTGACCGACTTTGGGGACCCCTGGTCACTTGGTGCTAGGAACCCCAAATATATATATATACCAGAAATGTTGGCTTCTGTGACTATCACTGGTAGAAAGAGAAAAGAAGATCTATGGATGTATTTTACATTTGATGTTAAAGACAACAAGACTCTTTGCAAACTAGACATGTGCAATTAGTTTAGTTCCAAATATTTTTTTTAACTAATTTTGACAAATTCGTTAATTCCGAAATTTCTGAATTTCAGAATTTTTCGAATTTCAGAATTTCGAATTTTCAAATTTTCAAAAATTCTAAATTTCTGAAATTCGGAAATTCGAAATTTCAGAAACTCGAAATTTCGGAAATTGAAAAATTCGGAAATTCCGAAATTTCGGAATTGACTAAACGAAAGGCAACGAGTACGAATTTATTTGATTTTACAAATTATCTGAAATAACGAATTCCGTATCTAAACGAATGGAATGTAACAATCTAATAATAATAAATAACAATAATAAAAACTTTTTATTATTATTATTATTAATTTGTTCCATTCCAATTGTTTAGATGCAGAATTCGTTATTTTGGATAATTTGTAACTTCAAATTTGTATTCGTTACGTTCACAAACAGACAAATTTGAAAGGAAATTCCAATACCTATAATTTAATAGTTCATTATTAGTTAATTATTATTTCAAATTTTACTGATTTTCTTTCTTTTTTTCAGTTTTCGGATTTTCAAATTTCCGAATTACCGAATCTTCAAATTCAGAAAATCTGAAGATTCAGAAAATCGAAATTGGAAAATTAGAAATTCGGAAATTTGAGAAATTCGGAAATTTGAGAAATTCGGAAATTTGAGAAATTGGAAATTCGGAAATTTGAGAAATTGGAAATTTGGAAATTTGAGAAATTGGAAATTTGGAAATTTGAGAAATTGGAAATTTGGAAATTCTAAATTCGGAACTTTGAAAATTCTGAAATTCTAAAATTCTGAAATTTGAAATTCTGAAATTCCGAAAATTCTGATATTCCGAAAATTCTGAAATTCCGAAATTTCGAATTTCTGAATTTTCGAATTTCCGAATTATCGAAAAAAGCAAAAAAACGAATAAAACGAAAATGAAAAAAATAAACATATTTTTTGTCAGTGCACATGTCTATTGCAAACCATGTGGAGCGACACTCGCTGGTAAAAATACAACAAACTTGAAATCTGTGTCTGTAGTGCATGTTCAAACCTAACCATTAATAACAACAACATATTCGATTTTTCACCCCAGCAGTAGTATATAATGAGTTTGGAAATTGTAGAGAAATGCTTAAATAATGCATTATAATTTAATTACACCCATTAGATTTTAGACAACTAAAATGAGTGTCGACTAAAATGTACTGGAGATTTAGTCGACTAAATATGACTAAAACTAAAATACTTGCAGAAGACTAAAATAGGACTAAAACTAAAATGCCATTTTAGTCCTAATGCCGCATACACACGATCAGACTTTCCGGCCGACAATCCGACGGACTTTGCAGCTGAGGCCCGCCGGACTTTCAAATGAACGGACTTGGCCACACACGATCACTCCAAAAGTCCGACTGATTCGAATGTGATGACGTACGACCGGACTAGAATAAGGAAGATCATTGCCAGTAGCCAATAGCTGCCCTAGCGTCGGATTGTCGCTAGAAATCCGAGTCCGGCGGACAAATTTGAAGCAAGTCTTATTTCTAGGTCTGCCGGACTTTTGGGAAGAAAAAGTCCACTGGAGCCCATACACGTTCGAATTGTTTGACGGACTCTGGTCCGCCGGACCAAATCCCCCGGAAAGTCCGATCGTGTGTACGCGGCATAAGACTAAAGCCTCGTACACACGATTGGATTTTTGGCCAACAAAACCGTGGACTTTTGTCCAAAGGGCGTTGGCCCAAACTTGTCTTGCATACACACAGCCACACAATTGTTGGCCAACAATTACGAACGTAGTGACGTACTACATGTTTTTTCAGCTCTTTAGCGCCACCCTTTGGGCTCCTTCTTCTAATTTCATGTTAGTAGAAGTTTGGTGAGTGTCGATTCGCACTTTTCATTTTGCACTTTTCATTTCCCGCTTTTCATTTCATTTTGTTTCTGAACGGACGTTCGTCAACCAGCCATGTTGCAGAATCGGAGGAGATAACGTGTTATTTATTATTGGCCTTGGAGTTATTGCTTTGACATAATTTTTTTGGTTGAATAATGATTTGATTTGGTATATTTTCTATATTTTTGGATGCATAGAATTCACTTTTTGGTTAAGTTCTATTGGCAGATAGCATGTCTAATTTTATTTGGGAGTCGGCAGTTACATTTTATAAAATACAATGTAAAATTGACAAGGGACACCAACATAGTTGTATCTTTGATCTTAAAAACTACGAGATAATGGTGTTGTGGTAACTTGCCCAAATAACAAAAAAAATAAATAAAAAAAGCATATTAATATTATTCTTGATATCACTAGCAAAAAAAAGGCTTTGAAAATTAACTTGCAATAACTCCATCAGTATCACCAGCAAAGCAGCTTCATTATTATCACATTAACCACTTGCCAACCGGCCGCCGTCATTTTACTGCGGCAGGTCGGCACGATCCCACGAGCCATCGCAGCTATGCATCGGCTCGTGGGATCGGGATAGCAGGCGCACACAGCGCCCGCTGCACTGCAGGGCTGCCGATGCTCGTGGCCGACGGTTGCGATGACCACCGGCCACGGGCGATAGCGGGCACGAGAGGCAGAACACGGAAGTGTATGTGTAAACACACAAATCCCTGTTCTGCTCTGTGAGGAGAGACAGATCGTGAGTTGCTAATAGCTAGGAACCACGATCTGTCTTTTTCTCTATATCAGTCCCCTCCCCCTACAGTTAGAAACACACACAGGGAACACACTTAACCCCTTGATCACCTCTAGTGTTAGCCCCTTCCCTTGCCAGTGACATTTTACAGTAGTCGGTGCATTTTTATAGCACTGGTCGCTGTATAAATGACAATGGTCCCAAAAATGTGTCAAAAGTGTCCGATGTGTCCGCCATAATGTCGCAGTCCTGCTAAAAATCACAGATCGCCACCATTACCAGTAAAAAAAAAATAATAATAAAAAATGCTATAAATCTATCCCCTATTTGTAGACGCTATAACTTTTGCACAAACTAAAAATATACGCTTATTGCGTTTTTTTTTTTACCAAAAATATGTAGAAGAATACATATCGGCCTAAACTGAGGAAAAACGTAGCTTTTTTAAAAAAAATGGAGATATTTATTATAGCAAAAAGTACAAAATATTGTGTTTTTTTCCAAATTGTCGCTCTTTTTTTTTTTATAACGCAAAAAATAAAAAACGCAGAGGCGATCAAATACCAAAATACCACCAAAAGAAAGCTCTATTTGTGGGGAAAAAAAAAGACGTCAATTTTGTTTGAGTACAACGTCGCACGACCGCGCAATTGTCAGTTAAAGCGACGCAGTGCCGAATAGCAAAAAAATGGCCCGGCCGTTCAGCATCCAAATCTTCCGGGGCTGAAGTGGTTAACCACTTTAGCCTCGGACCATTTTGCTGGCCAAAGACCAGAACACTTTTTGCGATTCGGCACTGCAACGCTTTAACTGACAATTGCGTGGTAGTGTGACGTTGTACTCAAACAAAATTGACGTCTTTTTTTCCCCACAAATAGAGCTTTCTTTTGGTGGTATTTGATTGCATCTGCGGTTTTTATTTTTTGCGCTATAAACAAAAAAAGAGCGAAAATTTTGAAAAAAAAACACATCATTTTTTACATTTTGCTATAATAAATATCTCCCAAAAATGTAAAAAATTTTTTTTCCTCAGTTTAGACTGATATGTATTCTTCTACACATTTTTGGTAAAAAAAAATCGCAATAAGCGTTTATTGATTGGTTTGCACAAAAGTTATAGCGTCTACATAATAGGGGATAGATTTATGGCGTTTTTATTAATATTTTTTTTTTTTTTTACTAGTAATGGCGAACATCGATTTTCATCGTGACTGCGACATTATGGCAAGACAGATCAGACATTTTTGACACATTGTTGGGACCATTGTCATTTATACAGCAATCAGTGCTATAAAAATGCACTGATTCCTGTGTAAATGACACTGACAGTGAAGGGGTTAACCACTAGGGGGCAGTGTAGGGGTTAAGTGTGCCCTGGGGAGTGTTTCTTACTGTGGGGGGGCGTGGCTACTTGTGACACATCACTGATCATAGCTTCCGATCACAGGGAGCAGAGATCAGTGACAGTGTCACTAGGCATAACGGGGAGTTGCTTGTTTACATCAGCATCTCCCCGTTCTACCTCTCCGTGAGACGATCGCGGGTATCCGACTCCCAGCTGGCGCACGCGCGATGGCATGGCGGCAAATTTATAGGGACGTACAGGTACACCCATTTGCCCAGCCGTGCCATTCTGCTGACGTACATCGGGGTGCGCCGGTCGGGAAGCGGTTAAAGAAGAAGAGAATTGTGCGCTACATTTCGAGATTTCATAATTTTCCGCGTCACGAATGTTAATTCTCCATTACGAGCGCTAGTTTACAAGACCGACCGCTTCTGGCTCGTCCTTGCTTCCGAGCATGCGTAAAATTCCGATAACTGACATTTGTCCACGGAAAATTTATAAACCTGCCATCCAACATTTGTCCACAGAGAAGTCGACAACAATTGTCCGATGGAGCGTACACGCGGTCGGATTTTCCACCAACAGCCTGACATCACACATTTCCAGTCGGAAAATCCGATCGTGTGTACTCTGCTAAAGTCTGGTCACAAAAGCAGTGGGTGAACCAACGGACTGATGGATCCAGGAACGGATGCATCGTTTTACTTTCTTGCTTAGTAACTACAATGATGTATTTTGTTTATTAATTCTCTGAAATATGCAAACAAAGTACGCGAATGCATATGCAAAACTTTTATTTTGATGACATTTACGTGTCTCTTAGGAGTGTTGATGAATATTATCGCATTCACTGAATGTCATTGTGTTTAATTTCGGCAAATCTGCAGATTCTCCTCTTGATACTCAAATTAGCGCTGTAGATGATTTATTAATATCTTTATGTTACAAAGCAGCACCTGGTTGGGTTATTGTCGGGCTGATCAGCTCAGCAAGCGCACATATGTTTATGTTTTCAATCAATAAACCGTCTTATTCCCAGCAGTGTATGCGGCATCATTTCCGCATTGTTTACCTGTTTACACAACGCTTAGAAAACATAATTAGTGTAAAGCAGCTTATCGCCACTTCTGTCTCGTTGCTCGTTGTGTGTATTTCCTGGCAGTGGAAAAACCTCTACAACACGTACACTGCATACATCTTTGTACATGCCCTCCTGCCAAGGAAAGCATATTTGTAGGATGTAGGCTGCAATGGAAGTTGGGTACAGTACTTGTCTCATTTTATTTTTGTATTTTTTTTTCAATTAGGACTTGTTCACATCACATTGGAAGCAAAATAGGTTAAACACCCACCAAGAGAATCCAATTGGCAGCTGAGATCCAAACCAGTACTGACATACACTATATTGGCGAAAGTATTGGGACGCCTACCTTTATGCCGCGTACACACGATCGGAATTTCGGCCAGCAAAAGACAGTGTAGTGTTTTTTATGTGTATATATATATATATATATATATATATATATGATGTATGTATGTGTACATACATGTATTTTATATATGGTGTTATATGTAGGCATTCTAAGACAAGTTCATTCTAGGCAGGCCACATTGGTAGCTGTTAATCTAATTGCGCATATTAAAGGGGACTTGTTGATCAAAGGGGAAGTGGCCAAACAAGAATTACTCCACATATCAAAGGGGACAGATAGCTCAGTCACTATGTTAATGTTAATATGCAAGAATGCAGATTAGGGCAGTTTATGACTACAGCTGTTCACAGCTTGGGGTGATCTTCTGTCACTCTGAAAGACAGGAGCAGATCAAAGCATTTAATGGAAACGGACAATCAAATTGCTCAGCCGTTCAGTGTGTGGGGGGGATATAACATGGCATTCAGTCTGTTCAGGGTGTGTGTGTGTTTATGAAGGCACCAAAAGTCACATGGAAACATGGGGCTTTAGAAATTTACTAACACTGTCATGATTATACCCTGTTGGATTTTGTCATCTATTGCAAGACTGTTCTGTGTTGGAAGCCAATAAAGTCTCTCTCTGGAAGAATTGGGTTGCTGCGGGACAATACTTATTAATAACTACTATTCATCTACCCACGATATATTATATCACTGCAGACAGATGAGAGCTTTTCATCGGAAAATGCGACCGTGTGTAGGCTCCATCGGGAATTTTGCTGGCCGAATTCCCGCCAGGAAAAATTTGAGAGCATGTTCTCAATTTTTCTGACGGAAAAGGTCTCCATCGGAATTTCCGATCGTCTGTAGCAGTTCCGACACGCAAAATTCCAACGCATGCTCGGAAACAATTCGACGCATGCTCGGAAGCATTGAACTTCATTTTTTCTCGGGTCGTCGTAGTGTTGTACGTCACTGCGTTCTTGATGGTCGGAAATTGGTGAGACCATGTGTAGGCAAGAAAGTTGGAGTGGAATTCCGTCGGAATTCCGTTGGGAAAACTGTCAGAGCTATTTCCGACGAGAATTCCGATCGTGTGTAGGCGGCATTAAACGCATGTCAACTTTAATGGCATCCCAGTCTTAGTCCGTAGGATTCAATATTGAGTTGGCCCACCCTTTGCAGCTATAACAGCTTGATCTCTTCTGGGAAGGCCATCCACAAGGTTTAGGAGTGTGTCTATGGGAATGTTTGACCATTCTTCCAGAAGTGCATGTGTGAGGTCAGGCACTGATGCTGAAAGTGAAGGTCTGGCTCGCAGACTCCGCTCTAATTCATCCCAAAGGTGGTCTATTGGGTTGAGGTCAAGACTATAATACAAAAAAGTATTGGGCCACCCCTCCAAATCATTTGGTTGAGGGGGGGTTATGGTGTGGGATTGTTTTTCAGGGGTTGGGCTTGGCCCCTTATTTCCAGTGAAGGGAACCCTTAAGGCATCAGCATACCAAGACAGTTTGAACAATTTCATGCTCCCAACTTTGTGGGAACAGTTTGGGGATGACCCCTTCCGAATCCAACATGACTGCCCACCAGTGCACAAAGCAAGGTCCATACAGACATGGATAAGTGAGTTTGGGGTGGAGGAACAGAAAGGGGCCATCCCCAAACTGTTTCCACAAAGTTGGGAGCATGAAATTGTCCAAACTGTCTTGGTATGCTGATGCCTTAAGAGTACCCTTCACTGGAACTAAGGGGCCAAACCCAACCCCTACAAAACAACCCCCACACCATAACCCACCTCCACCAAATGATTTGGAGGGGTGGCCCAATATTTTTGGCAATATAGTATGGATGAGCGAGTTTGGAGTGGAGGAACATGACTGGCCCGCCCAGAGTCCTGACCTCATCCCAATAGAAGACCTTTGGGATTAATTATAGCGGAGATTGTGAGCCAGGCCTTCTCGTCAGTGCCTGACCTCACAAAAGCGCTTCTGAAAGAATGGTCAAACATTCTCCTAAACCTTGTGGGCGGCCTTCCCAGAAGAGTTAAAGCTGTTATAGCTGCAAAGGGCGGGCCAACTCAATATTGAACTCTACGGACTAAGACTGGGATGCCATTAAAGTTCATGTGTGTGTAAAGGCAGGTGTCCCAATAATTTTGTTAATATAATGTAGGTCTCATTCACGTGGAGTGTACCTATCCATACACCTGTGCGAATGGCTATCTTTGCAGACATTGCATGTGTTCCGTACATCTGTGTGCAGGCAGCCCCGTCCATGTCTATTGGGATGCAGCCATTGCATTTTAAAGAGCAGTTCCGCTACTGACTTTTAATATTAGGACACTTACCTGTCCTGGAATCCAGCAATGTCGGCACCCCAGCCAATGTTTCTATCGGCTCTCGGGTGCTGTCATCTTATTACTGGTGGAGGATTTCATTATCACCTTTTATTCACAATCATTCTTTAGACACTTCAGCACCGGAAGGATTTACCCCCTTTCTGACCAGAGCACATTTTGCGATTCGGCACTGCGTCGCTATAACTGACAACTGCGCGGTCATGCGACGTTGTACCCAAACAAAATTGACGTCCTTTTTTTCCCACAAATAGAGCTTTCTTTGGTGGTATTTGATCACCTCTGCGTTTTTTTATTTTTTGCGCTATAAACAAAACAAGTTTTGAAAAAAAAGCAATATTTTTTACTTTTTGCTATAATAAATATCCCCCAAAAATATATATATAAAAAAAAAAAATCTTTCTCAGTTTAGGCCGATATGCATTCTTCTACATATTTTTGGTAAAAAAAAATTGCAATAAGCATATATTGATTGTTTTGCGCAAAAGTTATAGCGTCTACAAAATAGGGGGTAGATTTATGGCATTTTTATTATGAATTTCTTTTTATTAGTAATGGCGGCGATCTGCGATTTTTATCATGACTGCGACATTATGGCAGACACATCGGACACTTTTGACACTATTTTGGGACCATTATCATTTATAGAGTGATCAGTGCTATAAAAATGCACTGATTACTGTGTAACCTAAACTGGCAGAAAAGGGGTTAAACACTAGGGGGCGATCAAGGGGTTAAGTGTGTCCTTGGGGGTGATTCTAACTGTGGGGGGGATAGGCTACCACTGACATGACAGATCACTGCTCCCGATGACAGGCAGCAGTGATCTCTGTCATGTTGCTAGGCAGAACAGGGAAATGCCTTGTTTACAAAGGCATCTTTCCTTTCTTCCTCCTCGTGACACGATCGCTGCCCCGGTGGACATTGAGTCCGTGGGACCCGCGGGCGCAGTCACGGAGTACACGGAGGGTGAGCGTGCCCAGCACAAAAGATAAAAACCACAGAGACGATCAAATACCACCAAAGAAAGCTCTATTTGTGGAAAAAAAAGGACGTCAATTTTGTTTGGGTACAACGCAGCACGACCGCGCAATTGTCAGTTAAATCGAGGCAGTGCCGAATTGCAAAAAATGCTCTGGTCATAAAGGGGGTAAAACCTTCCGGGGCTGAAGTGGTTAAAGTGGAAGATTAGCCTAACCAAATCTAGTCTTAAAAAGTTTCCATTACCCTCTTCCTACCTATCCTGCTCATATTTCCTGTATGAAATAAGATTCATATACTGTACTTACCTAATTTTAATCTAGACTGGTTACGTGATCCTGCTGCCAGTTGTGTATTTTGGTTTTGTGCTGCCCTAGGCAAGACTAAAATCGGGTGCACCCCCATTTAAATTTGCCCCACCCCTTCCTGTTTAGGATCCACCCCTTCTTCTGCAAACTCCACCACTTCCTCTTTAGGCTCCACCTCTTCCTATTCAAGCTCCATCTCAGGAGTTGGTTATAGACTGCGGACATGATACAGGAGTTGGTCAGAGACTGCGGATAGGATACAGGAGTTGGTCAGAGACTGCACACAGGATACAGGAGTTGGTCAGAGACTGCGGATAGGATACAGGAGTTGGTCAGAGACTGCAGATAGGATACAGGAGTTGGTCAGAGACTGCGGATAGGATACAGGAGTTGGTCAGAGACTGCGGAGAGGATACAGGAGTTGGTCAGAGACTGCGGACAGCATACAGGAGTTGGTCAGAGACTGCGGATAGGATACAGGAGTTGGTCAGAAACTGCGCACAGGATACAGGAGATGGTCAGAGACTCCGGACAGGATACAGCAGTTGGTCAGAGACTGCGGACAGGATACAGGAGTTGGTCAGAGACTGTGTACAGGATACAGGAGTTGGTCAAAAACTGTGGACAGGATACAGGAGTTGGTCAGAGACTGCCGACAGGATACAGGAGTTGGTCAGAGACTGTGGACACGATACAGGAGATGGTCAGAGACCGCAGACAGGATACAGGAGTTGTTCAGAGACTGCGGACAGGATACAGGAGTTGGTCAGAGACTGCGGACAGGATACAGGAGATGGTCAGAGACTGCGGACAGGATACAGGAGTTGGTCAGCGACTACGAACAGGATAGGGGAGATGTCAGAGACTGCGGACAGGATAGAGGAGATGGTCAGAGACTACAGACATGATTCCCCAGTGATGATCATTCATGGACATCATAGGGAATAAAAAAGTCTCCTGTAATTCTTTCCATTTGCTCACCTCTCTGTGTAGTATCAGTAGATGATTTGATGGAAGTCACACATCTAAGTGGAGTCCAAGGACAGCAGTACCCCACCCCGAGGCTTCTGGCACCACCCGGCAGCACTGCCGCCTTCCCAGCCAGTCCTGGCTGTTGCAGTGTTTACTAAAGGGCACCAAGCGGCGCCATTACATCACTATATCAATTACCCTCCCCGTAGCGAAGCCACTGGTCCCTTCTGCCTGGGGCCAGCGCCACCCCCTTAAGAAAAATTAGATACACCTCATCCCGCAGCTTCCATCACCCCTGTGTGTGGCTGCTGCCGAGAACATGAGGGAGTTTTGACACGTGTTGGGCTATGGAAGCCCATGGGTGACTTCATGGCTGCCTGAATTCAGAGCTGTTGTTGAGAGCTCCCTTACACAGAGCTGCAATTTTTATGGCAATAAAAATTGCCATACCCAACTCCAGCGATAATGACGTACTAATAAAGGCAGAGTTCAGATTAAGATTTTGCTACATTTTTGTCTAGCTTTGCTGGTCCTTTAAATGCTAATAAGTTTGTAAGGTTTATTGGCCTTTTAGTAAGAACAGCATACATAGATTCCAATGAACATTTTCTAGTGCATCTGTATTAGTGTCTCTCTTTTGCATTCCGTATTGGCATGAAGGGACCAATGAATGCATACAGCGTAGTCGGACAAGGTTTTTCTAGCTCTTTCCTGCTGATGACAATTATCCTAGCTTTGGCTTAAAGCCCAGAAACCTGCCGCCCCGCTGGTGCCCCCCCCCCCCCCCCCTCCGCCCACTGCTCTGGGCCTGCTCCTCAAAGCCAGCATCCTAAGAGGATCACTTGGTGCAGTGCCCAGGAAACGACAAACAGAAAAGGTCACACATACTCCAAAAAGATATACTGCTTGGCTAGTTTAATTGACATTGTGCAGCTTTTCAACCATCCCTGCAGGCATGCCAGCATTTAACAGATGCAAGCAACGAACGACTACAGGAAAGAATAAAAAATAAAATGAAGGGGTGGCACAGCAAGAAAAGGCACTCAATTTTCAGTGCCGAAAATTGTATCTATTTATTCCATTTATGTTCAATCATTAGTAGCTCTCTCTAGGTACATTTTTGGTGCCTAACAGCCATTGTGAATAAAATTTAGATTTTTGTGTGTGCGTCGAGGGTACATCAGTATTTTTCCTACATACATCAAGCAAAAGCTGTGAGGTATGCTGTATTCATCCATGAAAGTAACACGAGGTTGCTTGTGCTTTTCTTCTTAAAGCTTCTGTAAACCCAAGTCAACAAAAATAATAAGAAAGGGTCACCCATAAAAGGTGCCTTTAATGCATAAACATCCCAACTGTCCCTGATTTCGAGGGACTGTCCCTGATTTGGAGCAATGTCCATTTTTGGTCTGATCCATATAGTTGTGTATAAAATGCACTTTTTATCTTTCAAAAAGTGTTTCCCAGTGCTAAACCTTCCATTCAATTTCTAAATTGCCGTAAAAAAAAGTCCTTGTGGATTTATTTAACCTTTTTTTGGGTTAATTCTCATTTAAGGGGGTGTGGCAGGGGTGGGGGTGCCCTATGCCTACATATGTTTGTTAGTAGGTGTCCCTCATTCCCATCTCAAATTGTTGGGAGGTATGTTTAATGTGCTGACCCCTGGTGATCCTATCAGTTTCATCCTTTCCTTGAATTATAGAAATCCAACCGAAGAGACCCATATGTTGCCAACATCCCAATATGAATAATATTAGAAAAGGAGTACCCCCCCCCCCCCCCCCCAAGGAATACTAAGGGACTTTGGAGGCAACTGATTAACAATTAATGAAAAAAAAAAAAAACATAGAAATATATTAATATAAAATGGTATATAAAAAATACACGTGGTGCCTGTGACACCAAACAGGATTGCATCAGTGACGGGACAAGGTCACCCAGCGCCCAGGGCAAAGATGCCAAACTGCGCCCCCCTTTCCCTAAGGGTTAGGGTCAGGGTGCTCCCCCAACCCTGCAATAAACTATTGCGCCAGGGGCAGCTGCCCCTCCTGCCCATCCCTTGTCCCGGCCCTGGATTGCATATACAACATAGACAGAGTCATGTGATATAAAAATACAGATCATTCAATACTGAGCACAACGCGTTTCTGGACCCTTGTAGAATCCTTTCTTTAGGGGCATTTCGTACGGAGTAGTGCTGTTGTATTGATATTCTATAATGAGATAGAGTCACACATCAAAATCATATTCACAGTTACAGGAATGAGCATCGTTGAGGCCAAGTAAAAACAAACATACAAGTCAAAGTCGAAAGAATGCAAAAGAGAGAGGAAGAGACTGCCACAACGGGTATGACCAAGCATAAAGACACGTACGGCTGGTGTAGAGAGGTCGGGATGGGTGCAAGACTTAGGAAAGTATTATTCCTCCAGATGAAAGGAGGAAGCCTTTTGCAGGGGTGGTAGGTGGAAGAAAACCGCTATTGCACTTCCTTTCCTTTCCTTGAGTGACAACCAAGGGCTTGCCTCTATTGATGGGCCGAACACCCCCCCCCCCTTGGTTTGGTTCACATCAGAACTCCCGAACATGGAAAAAGTTCAGACCCCAACTGCGAACTATATTAAAGTCTATAGAACATAAACTTAAAAGGGTTTGGTATGGATTTTTTGGGGGGGGTCCCACACCGTTTATTTTTAATTTTGGTGTGAGGGTTCCCCTCAAAATCTATACCAAACCTAAGGGCCTGGTATGGATTGGGGGGGACCCCCCACGCAGTTTTTTTTCATTCAGCTGTCAGTGGGGAACCCTGCTGACAGCTGATGATACATCCGTTGTTAACCACTTCAATACTGGGCACTTAGACACCTTTCTGCCCAGACCAATTTTCAGCTTTCAGCACTGTCGCATTTTGAATAATAATTGCGCGGTCATACAACACTGTACCCAAACAGAATTTTTATCATTTTTGTTCCCACAAATAGAGCTTTCTTTTGGTGGTATTTGATCACCTCTGCGATTTTTATTTTTTGCATAACAAATAAAAAAAGACAAGTTTTTCTTTGTTTCTGTTAAAATTATTTGTAAATAAGTAAGTTTTCTTCTTCAATGACAGGCATTTATATGGCTGCACTGACAGGCACTGATAAGGCGGCACTGATGGGCCCCGATGAGGTGGCACCAATGAGGTGGTACTGATGAGGTGGCAGTGACGTTCACTGATGATGGGCACTGATAGGCGGCACTGATAGGAACTGATAGGTGGCACTGGTGTGCAGCACTGATGGGCACTCATAGGCGGCACTTATGGGTGGCACTGATGGGTACTTATGGGTGGCACGGATAGGTGGCATGGATGGGCACTGATAGGTGGGCGCTGATGGGCATGGATGGGCACTGATAGGTGGCACTGCTGGACACTGATGGGTGGCACTGATGAAACTGATGGGTGGCATTGCTGGGCGTCACTGTTTTTATTGGTACATAAAGGTGCCAGCCAGTGCCCATAGGCCGGGCGGGAAGTGCTTAAGGACACAGCGGCCAGCTTCCCTGCCCGCTACTTAACCAGCTATTCACTGTGCCCGGATTGCTTCAGCCAATCAGGAATTAGAATGCACTGTGCATTGCTGTGTGGGGCCGAACCGATGCTTGGCCCAAACCGTTCGCCCATCACTACTTGCCGCCAATAAGGCAAACTGAGGTGACTGCATCAGGTGGCAGTCTGTGGTAGGCAGCACTGAGGCCAGTCCATACCAGACAATCTGTTCTCACTACAACTCAGTAATGCTGCTCTGCGTATGCTGAGCTGGCTGCACCATAACAACCGATTCCCGCCCTTGTAACCAATAATACTGTACTGCCCAGCTTGTAGGCAGGTGCAGTCTGCTTCCTCCACTGTAGGTGGTGCTTGACCAGAATGGCATCACAACCTGGAGAGGAAATCAGGGGAGACTTTTCTGTGATTTCCTGATTCCTTGAAACAGCATTCCGGTTGGCTGTGCTAGATCCAGGTGACCTATGGTGGCTATCTTGGGTCAGCAGAGTCTTTTTAAGTCCCTGCCCCCCCAAGGAATTGGCATGCAATTGCGAGGGGGTAATGTAGGAACAGGTATCCCGATTGTCAGGGACAGTGCTAGCAGCAGGGAAAGGGCTTGGGCACAAAATGGCCAGGCCGCATTCTGCCCCTCCTAACAGGCACTGTTGGTTTGTCTGAAACCTGATTCTCTACACACTGTTGTAATTTGTCAGTGTTCCCAGTTGGGATGTCTTCCTACCGGATTTGTTGTGAACTGTCTTGCCTTACTCCAATACAAATACTTTACATTGGATGTGGACTGTGTTTGTTATTGCTCCTGCACCACACTGCACTGACCTAAAAGCTGCCTTTGTCCTAGCAACCAGTGATGTTGTGTGGCCCAGCTGCCACCTTCCAATCAACCAATAACACAGCCACACAATGTCTTTGGTTGCTAGGATGCTAGCAGCCAGATCACAGTGTCATTTGTTGCGGTGTCAGCTTCCTAGCAACCAAAGGGGAATGTTTAAAAAAAAAAAAGAGCACATGGAGTCGCAAAAAAAGGGTGACACCTAGAGTGACCACTGAAAACAGTATAGCAGGATGACCAGAAAAATCTCTTCTTGCTCCTGGCTTCATTGTTATCCAAAAAAGTTCTCTCTTGAAATTTTTGTTTTTGGGTTTAGATACGCTTTGAAGTCATCAAGTAATAATTTTTATTTCAGTTTTTATAATTTTCAATTAAATTTGAATGTAACACAAATTGATAGAAAAGAAGGCATTGTATATAACTTATTACAACTTGTATCACAAAATGTAAAAAATAAAGAATGAAGGAGAGAACGTGCTGGAGAAATAAGATATTATGAGAAATTTTTCAGGAGGTAATAATTTAACCACTTCAATACCGGGCCATTTTACACCCTTCCTTACCAGAGCACTTTTTGCGATTCGGCACTGCGTCGCTTTAACTAACAATAGCGCGGTCGTGCGACGTTACACCCAAACAAAATTGACGTCCTTTTTTTCTCACAAATAGAGCTTTCTTTTGGTGGTATTTGATCGCCCCTGCGGTTTTTATTTTTTGTGCTATAAACAAAAGAAAAGCGACAATTTTGAAAAAAAAACACAATATTTTTTACTTTTTGCTATAATAAATATCCCATTTTTTAAAAAAAAAAACTATTTTTTTACTCAGTTTAGGCCGATACGTATTCTTCTACATATTTTTGGTAAAAAAAATCGCAATAAGCGTATATTGATCGGTTTGCGCAAAAGTTATAGCGTCTACAAAATAGGGGATAGATTTATTGCATTTTTTTTTTTTTTTTTACTAGTAATGGCGGCGATCTGCGATTTTTTTTTTCGTGACTTTTTTTGCGGCCGACACTTCGGACACTTTTGACACATTTTTGGAACCATTCACATTTACACAGCGATCGTTGCTATAAAATTGCATTGATTACTGTGTAAATGTGACTGGCAGGGAAGGGGTTAACACTGGGGGGCGCTGCAGGGGTTAATGTGTTCCCTATAGAAGTGATTCTAACTGTGGGGGAGGGGACTCACAAGGGGAGGAGACCGATCAGTGATCCTCCGTACTGGGATCACACGATCGGTCTCCTCTCCCGCTGACAGGACGTGGAGCTGTGTGTTTACACACACAGCTCCACGGTCCCGCACGGTCCCGTTGTTTTAACGGGCAATCGCGGGTGCCCGGCGGACATCGCGGCCGCCGGGCACTCGCACCGGGTCCCGAGCGAAGCCGCGGGCGTGCGCGCCCCCCCCCAGGCGGCCGGGAAGGAGAGGACGTCATATGACGCCCACCCAGGATGGGAGATCCACCTTGTGGGCGTCATATGACTATACGCGGGTAGGGAAGTGGTTAAGGTGGAACTAAACCCTCCTATCCTTTTCAGCCAAGGAAGCTGCCATCTTGGCCTCTGTTTGATCATCAACTGCCATGATGCTGCAAGTGATTAGTTATGAAACCAGCTATTTGATGGTGGTTACATTCCAGGCACATTGCCCAAAGGGTCACACTGCCTCTACTGGCTTGCCTTCTTCCCCAGATAAGTGATGCTTGTGCACCTGGCCATCTACATGATGTAAAACAAAATTTAATTCATCAGACCAGACCACCTTCTACCATTTCTGATGCGTACATGCCCACTGTAGGTGCTTTTGGCTGTGTATTCGGGTCAGCGTGGGCACCCTAACCTGTCTTCAGCTTCACAGGGCTGTATGCAACAAACTGTGATGCACTGGGATTGATTTACTAAAGATAAATAGACTGTGGGCTTTGCAAGTGCAGTTGCACCAGAACTTAGTAAATGAGGGGAAGTTCCACTTGCTTTTATCATCCAATCAAAATGCTGTTTTATATTTGTAAAGTGAAGCTTTACCTCATTTACAAGGTTCTGGGGCCACTGCACTTGCAAAGCCCACAGTCTATTTATCAGTCTGTTTGTTTTTAGTAAATCAACCCCATTGCAGGCTCACCAAGGTAAGGAAGAAAAGGTGCATGTGGGTGGGAACAGCGTGGTGTGGTGGCAGTAACACACACTCAGTCAAGATGCAACTGCACTCTCCATCCTAGGAGCTCCCCAAATAACTCACCCAGCGGTATTTTGTCTACTGAATTCCCCTCTAAAGAGGGAATCTCGACCAGAGCAAATAAAAATGCCACTTCTAGACCTGTTATGTGCTAATGATATAAACTTTTTGCCTGACAGTCACTGAGCAGGAGGAACATTCCACCTATGTGTGGGTAGGTGCAGCAGGGTGCGGCGTAAGTAAACACTCATCCAGTTGCAGAAATCAGAATTGTATTGAAATTGAAGTTCAGTAATGTACAACAATTCCAGCGTAAGACAACCCAACTGGGTGCACTCACAGGATGTACAGTGATGAATAGTAGAAGAAGTTCTCAGGTGTGCTGACAGCGTCTATCTTGAGGGGCGGCCTGGCTGGTCCATACCCAAGTGGTGAGGCTTCCACAAAAGATGGCATGTCCCTGCACTTTCCCTACTCATCTGGAACCTCTCCCCGATTCTAAGTGTAGCAGCCATAACCCTCGATGGGGCGGCCTTGACTTTTGGGCTTACCGGTTACCTCCGCTTGGCTTGTTCTTCCAGGTCTAGGGGTTTTCAGAGTTAGTACCCAACGACTTTGGACGCTGACACCATAAAAGTCCTTTAGAAAGCTGAACAAATCTGTAGCCAGAGATTATGGCAGTCAGCACTTGAATTCGGAACTTGCAAAGTCTCTGACCTTGAATTAAAGTAGTACTCAGAAGCAAACAGGAACCTTTCCTCAGTACCTGGAACGTTATACGTCTCCTTGGCAGTATTGGGGAAGCATGGATTCTCTAGTGTCCTTGACAACCCAGCAACCGGGCACTTCTTGGGATGCCAGCCTGTTGGCCTTCCTCCGAAGAGTCCTCCCCAGTCACTTACACGAGTTGCGGTGCCCCTCCAAGTTGAGAGCACACCCGGACGCCTTGAATCCTCCCTCAGTTACTGCGCCTCGGACCAGCCGGTTCCGAGACTCGGGAACAGATGGATCCTTGCCCCTGACCAAGCGGGTCTGTGGGGCCTGTCAAACCAACCATGTTGCGGGGTGGCACACGCTCCCGCGACCGGGACCCCTCGCGGGGCTACCCTGGTCTAGATACAGGAACAGGCAGCTGATGCTGAACTAACCCTGAACATGTGACTCCAGCATCTTAAGTACCCTTCCCCAGACTCCTCAGCGGGGCCAAACGCACCCACTGATTGGCTCAGAGCAATGCCGGTAACCAAACGTCCAACCAGGCCTGGTTCTAAACCTGTCATGTGTGCCTTACTGCACACATGATCAGGCAGAACCCCAGCTAAACTGATGCCAAAGTTAACCTACCCAATTAGCTCTCAGAACCCCTTTACTATCCTGAGAGAAAAAAAACAACTAAATTTACACATAGCGGACACCTTGCAAAGGTGTCACCACTACACAAGTACTGTCCCTGAAAAGATGAGTGCCCTGTACCTATGCTATGCACATACAAACTGTGAGCCAAACCAATGAGTCAGGGTCCTAAATACACTCTGCCTGACCAAAGATGGCCACCAAAGTCACATGGGACTCCAGCATCCAATCGAGTGCTACCTCTCTGTGACTGAAGAGATCATAGAGGAAGAGTCCTTTTGACTTCCTCCTTCACTTGCATTGCAAGATGAGTCCCACCTGCAGTGGAGAAAATAGACCGCATCTGCCTACTTACAGACTCCTGATGAGCTACCAAACTTCTGCAGCAACCTCTGTATTGCACAAGTAGAGCTATCAGGTTGAAATGAGGAATCCATCTGCTTTTCAACAAGCAACATGACTATCTCTCCCCACAATGTTCTCCATGTAAACCACCCATCAAAAAGAGCTAGGTTTCGGGACAGCTGGTTCAACGCCACCCTAGGAGAACCAAATCTCTCTCTCTCTATGTGCTCCAACTCTTTCAATCAGAATTGAATCTACAGTATGTGGAAACCTGAAGTGTCTATGTTGGGTGTGGTTGTTTTTATTCGTTAACCTACTTCACTAACTTAATAGTTCCAGAAATACAGTAAATACCCCTCAACTTTTTTTATAATAGCCTATGATCATGCAAAATTGATAGAGTGCAGACTATTTTTATAGTAAGCCAGCTGATACCATGACAACCCCTCCGTCAGCTCTGGAAGCAACGCCTCAAATTGTGAAAGCATATAAGCTGCAGCTGGAGGCCTTTCATTGGTCCCCCGGGATGCCCAAGACCAGCACAGATAAAGATAACTGTTCCTCCACCTTTTTTTGCTACAAGTTTTCTCCATTTCAGAGAGTCTTTCAAATGCCTGAATCTATGCTTTCTTTTGGGGTTCACTTCTCATTGATATCTTATACTTTGCTTTCATATTTTATACTACTATTATACTATTTAAGTGGAATTTACAACTTTGTTTCTCATATGTTTTACCTCTTAGATATTATTTCATACTAGTACTTATTCTACGCATGTGTATCTTAACCACACTCAGTTTTATGTTTGACTATATCCAAAGGCCATCATTGCGCATTAAACCTTCATTTTAGTTGGGTGAACTGCTCCATCCAACTCATAAGAGCTTTTTGTTATGCAGTAGTCTTGCATAACTGGCCTTTGCAAGTATGATGCAAGTTACTGGCAAGTCTACATGTCTCATTGACTTTCTTGCTTCCTTCCTAGCCCACTGTTCTATTACCCTACTTCTCTATTCTCTATCCCAGTGGTTTCTAAACTGCGGCCGGCGACTGGATATGGCCCTTTGCTTGCCTTTATCCAGCCCTTGGGGCATTTTTCCTTCCACTGATACAAGACACTATTCCTCCCACCGACACCAATACCGCCCCAACAATGGGGCATTATTCCTGCTACTGACATCAACAATGGAGCACTATTCCTCCCACTGAAACCAACAATGGGACACTATGACTCTGAGTGATGTCAACAATAGGGGATATTTCCTGCTAATGACATCAACAATGGAGCACTATTCCTCCCACTAAAACCAACAATGGGACACTATGACTCTGAGTGATGTCAACAATGGGACATATTTCCTGCTAATGACATCAACAATGGAGCACTATTCCTCCCACTAAAACCAACAATGGGACACTATTTCTCTGACGGATGTAAACAATGGGACATATTTCCTGCCACTGAAATCAAGAATGGGGCACTATTCCTTCCACTGACACCAATGATTGGGCACTATTTCTCGAACTGACACCAACAATGGGCACTATTCCTCCACTGACACCAGCAATGAGGCATCATTCCTCTCCCTAATACCAAAGATGCATTGTTTACTCCCACTTACTCCAGGACAATATCTAGTTCCAATGGCCACAGTCCACCCCCACTCCACCCACCTTTTCGAATGAACGGACTTGGCCACACACATGCACACTAAATTCTGACGGATTTGAACGTGATGACGTACGACCGAACTAGAATAAGGAAGTTTGTAGCCAGTAGCCAATAGCTGCCCTAGCGTCGTTGTTTGTCCGTCGGACTAGCACACAGATGAGCGGATTTTTCGTTAGGAACTGGGTCCAGCGGAGTTCCGACGGGAAAATTTAAGACATGTTCTATTTCTAAAGTCTGTCAGATTATTCGACAGCAAAAGTCCGATGGAGCCCACACACGATCGAACTGTCCGACGGATTTGTTCTGTCGGACCTTTGCTGTCGAAAAGTCTGCTCGTGTGTACGCGGCATTAGACCAGCCAGATCACATTCTGTCCCTTAAGGTAGATGCTGTCAGCTCAACTGAGACCTTCCCTGTCTACTTCTCATAGGACGTTCCTGAACGTCCTTCAGAAGTAGGGGGATCGTGCGCGCGCGTGCCCGCACAGCGGTGCGATCCCAATGCGCTCGTGTCACCCTGACACGGCGCATCTCGGATCTGCAGGAGGGCCCTGTGATTGGGCCTCCTGATCACATGACGGCAGTGTCCAATCACAGCCGTCATGTCATGTAAGCAAACAGCCGGTTGCTAGGCAATCGGCTCTCCTCTCCTCACACGGAAGTCGTCGCTGAGGAGAGGAGAGCGGATCGCTGCAGCCGGCTGGTGATCAGTGAGTATTAGCACCAGTGTAGTGTAAACACGCATGTCCCCACACATGTCCCCAAAACACACATGTCCTCAAACCACACATGTCCCCAAATAATAAAAACACATGTCCCCCACATATGTCCCAGTAAAATAACATGTGCCAATGTTTATCTGCACACATATGTCCGTGATCACCTCCACACATCTGTACATGATCATTTGCGTACATATGTCTGTGATCACGCGAACCAAATTATTATACACTTAACGGTATTTTTTTTACTAAAAACATGTAGCAGAATACATTTTGGCTTAAATTTATGACAAAATTTGATTTTATGTAGCAGAATACATTTTGGCTTAAATTTATGACAAAATTTGATTTTATTGGATTTCTTTAAAAAAAAAAAAAAAGTAGAAAATATTGTTTTTTTTTCAAAATTTCCGCAATTTTTATTTTTATATCGCAAAAAATAAAAAACGGAGTCGTGAATAAATACCACCAAACTAAAGCTCTATTTGTGCAAACAAAATTATAAAAATGTCATTTGAGTACAGCATTGCATGACCGCGTAATTGTCATTGAAAGTGCGAGAGCGCTGAAAGCTGAAAATTGGTCTGGGCAGGAAGGGGGCGAAAGTGCCCAGTATTGTAGTGGTTAAAAAAATAAATAAAAAAGAGCCTTTACAATCAGTTTAACCACTTGCCATCCAGGCCAATTCTGACACTTCTCTCCTACATGTAAAAATCATAATTTTTTTGCTTGAAAATTACTCAGAACCCCCAAACATTATATATATATATATATATATATATATATATATATATATATATATATTAGGGCTGTTACTGATTAAAATTTTTGTGTTCGATTAATCAATTTTTTTTTTAATCAATTAATCGACTAATTTCGATTAATTATTTCGCATTTCGCACATACAGATCCAACTACTTTTAGCTGATCTCCTTGCATCGCAACTCTGCATTAGTCAGTGGTAAATGTGGTATACACTATATACAATCACCCGACACAAGTTAGTTTCCACAATCCATGACTTAACTTCACAGTTCACACAAATATGTTTTAAATTCAAACTGTAGCACTGACGTAAGTCATTATTTTTTTCCACAGTAGCGTGACAATCCCTCCACCTCCGGTCTAACTAATCACACTCACCTTATGGCATGGACCCCTGTGCAAACAGGTGGTCATGCAAGCGGGTATCAAAAGGGTTAACACGGACCATAAACTTCTCTCACGTCTCCTTAGATCTCAGCAAGGACGCCAGGTCATGGGTAGAAAGAAAAGATCTAAGTGCTCACCGCTTAAGTATAAGATTTAATTTTTTTGTTCAAACACAAACTACTCACATAAAGATGATAAAAACACAGCATGTAAAGCCGACAATCGTGTTAGTTCCTTAGGGCAGCAGCGGGTGACGTCATGTGTAGCTCCTCCCCCGTACACGTTACGTTCAATCAGAACTTCAACGTCACCGGACTCCTCCCCCCTTCCCTTCATTAGCAGACGGAGGCACTTGGGGGCGTAACTCCCTGAAGGCCCGGAAGCCGGCGGAGAGGTGAGTACCGATCAAAAGAATTTTGATCGATCAAAAAACATAAAGATTAATCGAGGAATTAATCTTTAATTTCCACAGCCCTAATATATATATATATATATATATATATATTTATATTTAGCAGACACCCTAGGGAATAAAATGGTGGTTATTGCAACTTTTTATGTCACAGCAATTTTTCAAATGCGTTAAAAAATAAAATTAAAACAATTTCATGAATAAAAAAAACTTTATATATACACAAACGTGTGTTTGAGGTCTGAGGCGAACACCCTAACGCAATAGGCTTCACACACCTATGTTATCCATTCTTGATTATTTTTAAAAAAAGTTAAAAAAGAAACCCCTTGAAGTTAGAGGTAATCACCTCTTATGCCGCGTACACAGGATCGGAAATTCCGCTCAAACTTGGCTTGCATACACACGGTCACACAAAAGATCGCTGAACTTTTGACTGTCAAGAACGCGGTGACGTACAACACTACAACAAGCCGAGAAAATAAAGTTCAATGATTCCGAGCATGCGTAAAATTGTTTCCGAGCATGTGTAGGAATTTTGCACGTCGGAATTGCTACAGATGATCGGGATTTCCGTCTGAAAAATTGAGAACATGCTCTCATGCCGCGTACACAGGATCGGAATTATGGTCGGAAAAAGCTCTGATGGTTTTCCCGACGGAATTCCGCTCAAGCTGTCTTGCCTACACACGGTCACACCAAATTCCGACCGTCAAGAACACAGTGACGTACAACACTAGGAAGAGCCGAGACAAAAACAAGTTCAATGATTCCGAGCATGCGTCAAATTGTTTGCGAGCATGAGTAGGAATTTTGCGTGTCGGAATTTCTACAGACGATCGGAATTTCAGGAACATGCTCTCACATTTTTGCTGGCGGAAATTCAGCCAGCAAAATTCCGTTAGAGCATACACACGGTCACATTTTCCGATGAAAAGCTCTCATCGGTCTTTTGCTGGACGAATTTCCGATCGTGTGTACGCGGCATTAGGCAATTGGCAATGACGCCCTCCCCATTAAAAGATTTCCAAATCTATTCCTGTTCTGGTGACAAGTGACATTTCCCCATCAAGCTCAGTGGCCACCAGAACAAACATACAGTAGATGGTGAATTTCCCCAGCAGTGACAAAGGCAGCAATATTAACCTAGAAATAGAAGAAAGAACCAGCACTCAACCGATCGACCTCCGGATTTTAATGAGGTCATTTTGCAAGAGCGATGTACACATTTGCAGAGTAAACGATAACACATAACACTCTGCATACACAATGTGTACATTGCTCTTGCAAAATGATCTCATTAACCACTTGCCACTGGGTCATATATGACATCCTCCGGTTGAAGTGGTTATACCGGGATGATACCTGCAGCATGCTATCATAAGGGATGTTGTTCATCCCTTGTGATAGCAATAAAGTTGATCAAAGAAAAAAAAAAATTAAAGCTCCACTAATCTGTAGACATGTGCACAACAAAAAAAATTTGTTTATTTTCGTTTCGTTTTTTTTCGTTTCCGTTGATTCGTAACGATTCATAAATTTGTAAGTCGTCGGTGTTCGTATTCGTAATGATTCGTATTCGTAGAGTTCTTTTTTCGTTGATTCGCATTTCCGTTTAATTTTCATTTATTCGTTTATTCGAAATTCGGACAGATTCGTATTTATTCGTACATTCGTAATCGGAGCATAATTCATAATTGTATGTAATGTGTATGCTATTATTACATTTTAAGAGACACGGAAAATTACGAATCAAAAAAAAAAAAGTTACGAATATACGAATTTTTTCGTTCAATCCATTCGAAGCACGTTAAGCAGCGCCATTGTAAGAGACACGGAAAATTACGAATCGAAAAAAAAAAAAATAAAAAAGTTACGAATGTACAAATTTTTTCGTTCAATCCATTCGAGGCACGTTAAGCAGCACCATTGTAAGGGACATGGAAAATGACCAATTCAACAAAAAAAATAAGTTACGAATGTACGAATTTTCGTTCATTTTGATTTTCGTTTTTCGGATTTTCTTCTTTCGTACATTCATTGTTTCTAATTAGTTTTTTTCAGATTTTCGTTGTTTTCGGATTCGTTCGATTCAAACGATTAGTTATTCGTTAAATTTTTTTGCGAATCGTTCGTTCATTCGTACGATAACGAATGAACGAAAAAAAAAAGAAAAACGAAACGAATTGCACATGTCTACTAATCTGCATGCTCACCTCCTAAGCATAAATTCCACCTCCTCCCAGTACAAATCTGCCCCCTCCCCTTTGAAATCCCCACTGCCAGCACAAATGTTTGCCCCCCTTCCAAGCTCATATTCTATCTCTCAACAAATCCCCCCCCCCCTCAAATCCTCTACCCCTCAAATTCCCCCTCTAAGCACACCCCCCCCCCCCCCACCACACTCCCATTTCACCCTCCTAGCACAAATTCTCCGGCCCAAATTTTCCCTTCTAGCACAAATCATCCCCAATCACCCCTAATAGCACAAATCCCCACCTCCCAAAAAAAATACCCTTCCTAGCACAATTTCCCTCCCCCCTACCATAGCACCTCTTCTAGCACACACCTCTCCAAATACCCCCCTTAGTACAAATCCTCTTCCCCCCATTCCCCCTTGCAACACAAATCCCCCCCCCCTCAAATCATCATTCCTACCACCCCTCAGAATTTCCCCTCCTGTTCTTATCCTCTGCCATCATCCAACTTCCACCTCCCAGCACAAATCCCCTCCTCCCATCTCCTCATGGTGCCCCCCACCTCACATGATACCACAGTGCCCAGGGCAGCCGCCCCTTGTGCCCATCCCTTGTCCCGACCCTGCGATCTGTCACCGGACACAGCCACTGCACTGGCCCACTGCCGGTACCATGTGACCGCTGTTACCAATCACCTGTTGTGAACAATAGATAGCTTCCTTTCAAGCCATCCGTTGAATACAATTGTGTTGCTAGCTGTGATTGGTCAGTGTGATCACACGGTACAGACTCAGCTAATCACAGCCCATCTGTGCCATGTGATTAGCTCTGACTGATCACAGCTAATCACAACAAAAGAAACGGAATGACTCAATTTCATTCAGGAAAATGCTTGCATATAGAAATGCTTGCATACAGTACATTGCTATATGGAAACATAATGTGTAAAAAAAAAAGATTCTGATCACTTCCCCAGAGTAGTACAATTTTATTATGGTAACATTATATTTCTCTGTTCAAAACGTGTTAAAAAAAATTGTAAAAAAAGAAAAAATATATAATAACAAAAACAAATGTTTTTACATTAATTTTTTTTACGTACTGTCACCAGTCAATGTTACTGATCACTGCCACACCAGTTATA
This sequence comes from Lithobates sylvaticus, assembly GCA_028564925.1. Classification (NCBI taxonomy): domain Eukaryota; kingdom Metazoa; phylum Chordata; class Amphibia; order Anura; family Ranidae; genus Lithobates; species Lithobates sylvaticus. The sequence goes on along the minus strand of CM053026.1, from coordinate 44,555,968 downwards.
TGATGACACTGTACTGTACTGGTGACAGTATGTAAAAAAAAATCTATGACAAAAAATTGCAACTTCAAAAAAAAAACACATGCCTCTTGCTAAATACCTTGGACTGTCTACTGTCTACAAAACATTTGGGGGAGGGAGGTTATTTGTACTTTCCTGGATGTTTTCAGGCCTCAATAAATTAGATAGGCTATCAGTACATCAGGATTGATAGGATTGATAGTTTTAGGACTTTTCCTACAGACTAAATAATGGCATCCCAGTCAAGGTCCGTAGGGTTCAATATTGAGTTGGCCCACCCTTTGCAGCTATAACAGCTTCAACTCTTCTGGGAAGGCTGTCCACAAGGTTTAGGAGTGTGTCTGTCACGTACCTGGTGGTGCGAGCCCAAGTTGCAGAGAGAGACCTCCCTTGCGTCTCCCACTCCTGGTCCCCTGGTAGGGTGACAGGAGGCCCAGGAGTGAGGAGGAGCACGGGTGCCTGGCAGGATCAACAGACCGGTGGAGCGACACAGGGTCAACTTTGCGGACAAAGTGGGTGAACTGGATAGCAGAGTAGACTGGATAGCAGAGCAGGCTGGGTCTGGACAGGTAGGCTGGTTTCAGCGAAGCAGGCAGGATAGCAGAGCAGGCTGGGTCTGGATGGACAGGCAGGATCAGCACAGCGGACTGGACAGCAGAGCAGGCTGGATCTGGACAGGTAAGCTGGTTCAGCAAGGCAGACAGGATAGCAGAGCAGGCTGGGTCTGGATGGACAGCTCAGCAGACTGGATAGCAGAGCAGGCTGGATTTGGACAGGTAAGCTGGTTCAGCAAAGCAGACAGGATAGCAGAGCAGGCTGGGTCTGGATGGACAGGCAGGATCAGCACAGCGGACTGGATAGCAGAGCAGGCTGGATCTGGATGGACAGCTCAGCAGACTGGATAGCAGAGCAGGCTGGGTCTGGACAGGTAGGATCAGCACAGGAAACAGGACTTCAGAACAGACTGGATCAACACAGGTAATCTGGTTCAGCACAGGAAACAGGACTTTGGAGCAGACCGGATCAATACAGGTGAGCCTGGGTCATCAGAACAGGCCGGGTCAGGAATCAGGCTGGCAGCAAAGTACAAGGGGATCAGGCAGAAGAGTAGTCACAGCAAGCCAAGGTCGGGTGCAGGCAGATAGAAGAATAGTCACAGGCAGGCCGGGTCAAACAGGACAGAAGGTATCAGGATCAGGTTACAGTTACCACAACGCTGTAGAGCAGACAGCGGGGACCGTCTGCTCAGGCCGGGTTTAAATAGGTTACCTGGCGCTAACAAGAGCGTGCACCTGTCTACCTGTGCGCCCACCCGTGCGCGGCCGCACACGTGCACGCGCACCGGCGCGCACGCGCAGTTGCGCCTGAGGGCCAGGACGGCCAGGGTTCAGGTTTCTTGCAGGATCTTCATGACAGTGTCTATGGGAGCATTTGTAAGCTCAGGCACTGATGTTGGATGAGAAGGCCTGGCTCACAGTCTCCCCTCTAACTCATCCCGAAGGTTTTCTATCAGGTTGAGGTCAGCACTTTGTGCAGGCCAGTCAAGCTTGCACTGGTGTGCAGTCATGTTGGAAAAGGAAGGGACCATCCCCAAACTGTTCACACAAAGTTGGGAGCATGACATTGTCCAAAACGTCTTGGTATGCTGATTGCTTAAGAGTTCCCTCCACCGGAACTAAGGGGCTAAGCCCAACCCCTGAAAAACAACCCCATAATTTGCACCAGTGCACAAAGCAAGGTCCATAAAGACATGGATGAGCGAGTTTGGGGTGGAGGAACTTGACTGGCCTGCACAGAGCCCTGACCTCAACCCGATAGAACACCTTTGGGATGAATTCGAGTGGAGACTGGGAGCCAGGCCTTCTCATCCACATCAGTGCCTGACCTCACGAATGCACTTCTGGAAGAATAGTCAAACATTCCCATTGACACACTCCTAAACCTTGTGGACAGCCTTCCCAGAAGAGTTGAAGCTGTTATAGCTGCAAAGGGTGGGCCAACTCAATATTCAACCCTACGGACTAAGACTAGGATGTCACTAATGTTCATGTGTGTGTAAAGGCAGGAGTCCCAATACTTTTGGTAATATATATATATATAGTGTACTTCAGAACTAGTACATTAGTATTTTTGTTTTTTTATTTGTTTACCCAGCAGGTGGAGCTCTTCTTTTTCAAATTTTCAACTACCTCGTTATAAAAAGTCTTGTTGTTTGCACAGCTCAATTCATGCAATGTGAGTTTAATGCCGCGTACACAGGATCGGACTATCGGGTGGACTTAGAAGGTCTGCCGGACTTCCGCTATCTTCTTGCAGCTCTTTTACTAGTGTTGGCCCGGTCTTCTGGTTCGTCGCTGCCGCTTTTGTCGCCGCCTTCTTCTTTCTTCTTCTCTTCTTCCAATGTTGACACAACGCTCTCTCTGCCTGTAATGGCCCGGGACGCGTTGCGCGGCAACTTATATAGGTATAAGGGGCGGGGTCATCCGGGTGATGCAGCATGCCCGGGACTGTGACATCATAAGGGGCGGGGTCACCATGTGCCATCACCCGGTGACCCCGCCCCTTATGCCTATATAAGTTGCCGCGCAACGCGTCCCGGCCATTACAGAAAAATGGGCGTCAACATCGGAAGAAGAGAAGAAGAAGGAAGAAGAAGAAGGCGGCGGAGACAACAGCGACAGCCACGAACCAGAAGACTGGGCCAACGCTAGTAAAAGAGCTGCAAGAAGATAGCGGAGGCCCGGCAGAAGAAACGAACCTGGACGGTGGCGACGAAGGAGAAAGTCGGGCTCCTCCACTAGTAAAAGAGCGGTAAAAGAGCAGAAGATAGCGGAGGTGCCCGGCGAGAAGATCCCCGAAGTCGGTAGAAGACCCCCGGAGCTGTCTAATAAACTACTTTAAAAAGCTGTGTTGTGTTTTTTTATTAACACTTTTTCCCTCAGGTGAATGGGTAGGGGTACCATTTAACCCATACTCATTCACATAGGGTGGGGGGGCGGGATCTTGGGGCCCCCTTATTAAAGGGGGCTCCCGGATTCCGATAAGCCCCCCGCCCGCAGACCCCGACAACCAACGGCCAGGATTGTCGGGAAGAGGCCTTGTCCTCATCAACATGGGGATAAGGTGCTTTGGGGTGGGGGGGCCGCAGGTTCGGAAGCGCCGCAACACGGGCACTTTTAACCCTTTCTTTGGCTGCTAGCGGGGGATAAATGCACCCCTCTAGCGGTTGAAAAGCGCCAAAAAAGCGCTGCTAAAACAAGTGGCGATTTAGCGCTAGTGCTCAGCGGCCCCAGTGTGACAGTAGCCTTAAGCTTCGTACACACGATCGGATTTTCCGCAGACAAAACCTCTGCCTTTTGTCTGAAGGCGTGTGTCTGGATTTTGTCTTAAATACAAACGGCAAGGAATTGTCGGCCAACAAACACGAATGTAGTGACGTACTACTTGTTTTTTCAGCTCTTTAGTGCCACCCTTTGGGCACCTTCAGCTAATTTCGTGTTAGTAGAAGTTTGGTGAGTGTTGATTCGCGCTTTTCATTTCACGCTTTTCATTTCGTGCTTTTCAGTTTGTTTCTGAACGGCCGTTCGTCAACCAGACATGTTGCGGAATTGGAGGAGATAACATGTTATTTATTATTGGCCTTGGAGCTATTGCTTTGACCCAAGTCCAGTCCAGGAACAGGAGGAGGAGGAGTTCTTGGACTAAAAATTGGTTGCTTTATTAATCGTGACCAATTATGTCATATGCCTTTGCTGCGGGAGCTCCAGGAGAATAATTCAGATGATCTTCGGAATTATGTCCGGATGACGGACCCCTGCTTTTCAACTCTTGGCATTGTTGACCCCCTATATTAAGAAGCAGGACACATGCATGAGGCTTTTATTTAATTTTTTGGTTGAATAATAATGATTTGATTTGGTATACTTTCTATATTTTTGGATGCATAGAATGTACTTTTTGGTTAAGTTCTATTGGCAGATAGCATGTCTAATTTTATTTGTTTTCTTTTTGTTAATGCACAATAAAAAAAATGTGTAGAATAATACTTGGCTATGTGTTTTACTTCAAATGACAGTTTGGGAGTCGGCAGTTACATTTTATAAAATTCAATGTAAATTTGACAAGGGACACCAACATAGTTGTATCTTTGATCTTATAAAACTACGGGATAATGGTGTTGTGGTAACTTGCAAAAAAAAGCATAATAATATTATTCTTGATATCACTAGAAATGAAAATTAGTTTGCAATAACTCCATCAGTATCACCAGCAAATCAACTTCATTATATAAAAAGGTAAAGGAATATGCGCTCAGTAGGTCTCAATATAGGCAGCTGAACACTATAACCCAGATACCGGGCAAAAAATTGTAGTGAAGGAAAAGAGTGCAGCGCTCACATATAAATAAAAAATCAGATGATTGCTCAGTATATACTACAAACAATTAACCAAGTATAGTGAAAAATATTAATAAAAATATTAATGATATGTGATCAGATCATACAGCTATACCATAAAAAATGAGTGAAAAAAACATGTGCTTGGTGAAAAAAATATAAAAAAATAAATAAATAAATAAATAAAACAATTAATAAAAAAAAAAAAAAAGTTTTATTTTTATATTTTTTTCACCAAGCACATGTTTTTTTTCACTCATTTTTTTATGGTATAGCTGTATGATCTGATCACATATCATTAATATTTTTATTAATATTTTTCACTATACTTGGTTAATTGTTTGTAGTATATACTGAGCAATCATCTGTTTTTTTATTTATATTTAACCACCTCAGTACAGTGCATTTTCACCCCCTTCCTGACCAAGCCATTTTTCAGCTTTCAGCGCTGACGCACTTTGAATGACAATTGCGCGGTCATACGACACTGTACCCAAATGAAATTGTTATAATTTTTTCCCCACAAATAGAGCTTTCTTTTGGTGGTATTTGATCACCTCTGCGTTTTTTATTTTTTGCGCAATAAACAAAAGAAGAGCGACAAATTTAAAAAAAAAAACAATATTTTTTACTTTTTGCTATACTAAATATCCCCAAAAAATATATAAAAAAACATTTTTTTTTCCTCAGTTTAGGCCGATACGTATTCTTCTACATATTTTTGGTAAAAAAAAATCGCAATTAGCGATTATTTATTAGTTTGCGCAAAAGTTATAGTGTTTACAAAATAGGGGATAGTTTTATAGCATTTTTATTAATATTTTTTTTTTTACTAGTAATGGCGACGATCAGCGATTTTTATTGTGACTGCGACATTATGGCGGACACATCGGACATTTTTGACACATTTTTGGCACCATTGTCATTTATACAGCAATCAATGCTATTTAAATGCATTGATTCCTGTATAAATGACACTGGCAGTGAAGGGGTTAACCACTAGGGGGCGGGGAGGGGTTAATTATGTTCCCTGGGAGTGATTCTTACTGTGGGGGGAGGGGACTCACAAGGGGAGGAGACCGATCAGTGTTTCTCTGTACAGAGAACACCCCATCGGCTCCTCTCCTCTGACAGGACCGTTGATCTGTGTGTTTACACACACAGAACCACGGTCCCGCTGTGTTACCGGGCAATCGAGGGTGCCCAGCGGACATCGCGGCCGCTGGGCACGCGCATCGGGTGCCCAGTGACACGGCGAGAGCGCGCGCGCACTCCCTGGAGTGCACAGAAGGGGAGGACGTCATATGACGCCCTCCCACCACGAGAGCTGCGCCGCCTAGCCGTCATTTGACAGCCGGCGGTCGCAAGGAGGTTAAATCAACTTCATTATTATCCCATTAAAGAAGAATGTGCACTGCATTTGGAGATTTCATAATTTGCCGCGTCACGAATGTTAATTCTCCATTACGAACGCTAGTATACAAGAGAGCTGTGGGAGGGGACCAGCAGGCTCCACCCACTACAGATTGCCTGTAGAAAACTACAGGAGGGACCGAGACAAGACCAGTCACCCTGCACTAGGAGAGTGAGCAGCTGTGACCGTTTTTTATTACAGGCATCAGGAAGGCAAAGTCTCACAGTGGATTACCGCACAGATCTGGAAGGTAGACTAGATAGAAGATCAAATACACATGATCATAGATGTGCACAGCCTATTACATTAGAGTGTGCACCCCAAAGCTCAAACACAGAACAACAGAGGCAGTAGATAGGCAGTGGCAAGTGCAAAGCACTTTTTAAAAAAAAAAAGTTAAAACTTTTTAGAATTTTACGTCATCGGCACATGCGCACTGAAGCAAACTGAAGCAACAGGACGTATGTGCCGTTGCTTCAGTGAGTGTGCCGTTACCGGTGTTACCAACATCATTGCGGCTCCGGCCAAATCACAGCGCCGGAGCCGCAATACCCGGAAGACGGAAGTAACCCCCGGGAGAAATGTCGCGAGGGCTTCGCTCTCAGGTGAGTATTACATAATGAGCTAGTATGCTATGCATACTAGCTCATTATGCCTTTGTCTTGCAGGTGTTAGGGTTTTTTTTCTTTTCAAAGTGGGTTTACAACCACATTAACTGCCCTTTTGGGGGGCTTTGGTGAAATATCAGGGTTCCAAACAGACCCCTGATGTCTTACATTTAAAGCGGAGCTGCACCCGCACAAAAAATATTAAAAGTCAGCAGCTACAAATACTGCAGCTGCTGACTTTTAATAAATGGACACTCACCTGTTCCTGGTTCCAGCGGTGTAGACAGAATGTGACGAGAGACCGCTCGTCTCTCGCTGCCCCACCGCCATCCTCTGTCAGGGAATCAGGAAGTGAAGATGCAACGGCTTCAATGCCCGGTTCCCTACTGCGCATGCACGAGTCGCGCTGCGCGCCTCTATTGGTCCCCGCTGTGTCCTGGGAACTGTGTGTTTCCCAAGACACAATGGGAACCCTCGGATATGAGCGGGCATCCTCGGATATGGGCGGGGCAGATACCTGTATAATACAGGTATCTGCACCCCCCTGAAAGGTGCCAATTGTGGCACCGGAGGGGGGAGGAATCCGATAAGCGGAAGTTCCACTTTAGGGTGGAACTCCGCTTTAAGACAAAAAAAGAAAGAAAAAGGGACTGAGGACAGAATGGAGGAGGCGCAGGTGCTAGAACCAATCACTTACAGCGCAGCCGGAGGGAGGGAGAAAAGGAGAAGCTGGCAGTGCTGCATTGGGAGGAACAAGAGGATCAATATCTGCAAAAGGCAGTACAGTAAGGTCCTCCTGGGCCTCCCTTTTGAACTAATAGGACATGGGCCTGGTAAAGCAGGGCAGGCTGTACTGCCTTATCATCAGCCCTGGTGCACAGGGTGATTAGGGTGTGCCCTAGCACACCCAGCACACCCCCTGCGCACGCCTATGCACATGCTTCTTGTATATGGACAATATTTGGCGTTCAGCTTTCATTCTTGTGGACTTTCTCTGCACTCTCCCTAGTTTTGAAACATCCTTTATGTGAAGCGGTTCCCAAAACTGAACTGCATATTCATTTCTACTAATCCTTCGCACTGGGGCAATATGGTTGAAATGAACGACGTGTCCTCTTCGGCGCAAGAAGGAAAAGTCAAAGATGATGTATTAGTAGAAAGTGCAAGACTTGCAAAATCCGGAATGAGATACCCCGGCGGGATCCAACTGCCTGCGGAGCACAATGACAATAAATTCAATTCCTATCATTTGCTAATGATGACGCTGCATTGGATGGAAAAACATTATTTGCATGGAAGTATTATTCATGGGCAGACAACTCTGTCTAAGGAATAAATTTCATTATTGTCTCTGCTGCTTTTTTTTTTTTTTTCCCATTTTCTTAAAAGCAAATACATTTCATTGCTGGAATAATTAACAAAGTGGTCAGGGATCAATATTAATCTCTTTCACGGGGGTATCGCAAGATATATGATTTAATCTATCCGAGAAGTCTTTTATTGGAAATGTTGTAGCAGACAGATGCCAGTAAGGATGTCCCACGTGATGGCAAGATGGAGGGAGAAAGAATTGTGGGACAAACAAGGGTAAAGTTTAATGAGAATTGAAAGTGGCCATTCAAAGATCAGATATTTCTACAAATGGAACGCTCATAGACTGTGATTTTGGAGATTTGATTTTGCTTAAGCTTCCGATGATATATATATATATATATATATATATATATACAATCACCGGCCACTTTATTAGGTACAGTACACCTTGCTAGTACCGGGTTGGACCCCCTTTTGCCCTAATTCTTCGTGGCATAGATTCAACAAGGTGTTGGAAACATTCCTCAGAGATTTTGGTCCATAGTGACCTGATAGCATCACGTAGTTGCTGCAGATTTGTCGGCTGCACATCCATGATGCAAATCTCCCCTTCCACCACATCCCAAAGGTTCTCTATTGAATTGAGATCTGGTGACTGTGGAGGCCAGAGGCAGCTCTAGGCTTTGTGAGGCCTTAGGCAAATCTTAAACATAAGGCCCCACTCACACCCAAAATCTGAAAAATAATTCAAGCGATAAAAAAATAACTGTACAAATTGCATATATTAAGAGCGTGAAATCCTATGAACTACTGTATGAATTCACAGTTTCTAGAATTTTGGTGATGACAGTGGGTCAGTAGGTGCCATGATATGCCAGATGGCATATATATCATCAGGGCTGTGTGTGGGGCGGCTGGCAGTAGTGATTATCGGAGCCCCCTCGGTCAGGGGTGACGTCACGGAATGTGTCAGTATCGGGCAGGACCGTCATCATTCTGTACCTGGAAGCTCCGGCGGCAGACAGTCTCCCCGATGATCGCCGGGCACCTGGTCTGGCATTTGCAGGTCCTGAATTACAGACATTCATCATGGAGAGTGGAGCAGAGTGAGAGCTGCTCGGCCGATGCTGGCATTAGCTGGGCTCTGCAAATGGCAGGAGATCCACAGAGCCTGGCAGAAGGGGAGGAGTCGGGAGAGGGGAGTACATGGAGCCACCCACTGACCCTGGGACGTCACCCCTGGCAGTGCTGAATTGAACAGTCCGCCCCTGGCAGGGGTAAAAGTAGTAGCGGGCAGAGAGACAGCCCTGGGGACACCGACTGGGGGACATTTCCTTCAACTCTCACAATCGTCAGGCAAATTAGGCGGCCACAAGGCCCCTGGGAGTGTGAGGCCTAAGGCAACCGCCTAATTTGCCTAATTAGAGAGCCGCCTCTGGTGGAGGCCATTGGAGTACAGCAACCTCATTGTCCAGTGGTGAGATGATTTGAGCTTTGTGACATGGGGCATTACCTGATGAGTTTACTAAAGTCACAAAAATTTGCGTACGGCAGAATAAAAATTTGGAAGTGATGTCATGTGTTGTAATGCATTTGTATTGCATTTTGAAACAACAGCTGTACTGCTTAAACGAAAAAGAGTATAGAATTTATAATCCCATGTACAGAGAAGAGCAGCGTGGAGAGTGGCATGTATAGCACAGTGTGCATAGTGGAAAAGTGTAGACCAGCCTTTCTCAACCTTTTCAACACAGAGGAACCCTTGAAATAGTTCCCTGGTCTCAGGGAACCCCTGCTAAAAAGTAGAAATCTACAACTCGTGATTAGGGATGAGCTTCGAGTTCGAGTCGAACTCATGTTCGACTCGAACATTGCCTGTTCGCCTGTTCACCGGACAGCGAACAATTTGGGGTGTTCGCGGCAAATTCGAAAAGCCGCGGAACACCCTGTAAAAGTCTATGGGAGAAATCTAAAGTGCTAATTTTAAAAGGCTATATGCAAGTTATTGTCATAAAAAGTGTTTGGGGACCTGGGTCCTGCCCCAGGGGACATGTATCAATGCAAAAAAAAGTTTTAAAAATGGCTGTTTTTTCAGGAGCAGTGATTTTAATAATGCTTAAAGTGAAACAATAAAAGTGTAATATTCCTTTAAATTTCAAACCTGGGGTGTGTATAGTATGCCTGTAAAGGGGCATTTTCCCTTGCGTCAGAGGGGGGCGGGTCAGGTGACAGGTGGCCCGGTCCTCCTCAGCTGTGTCTCCTTAGAGAAACCCAGGCTTCCCCTGTGATGTAAGGGTGACCCCGCCCCCCTCTGACACAAGGGAAAAGCTGGTGACCCGCAGGTTTCCGTTACATCAGAGGGGGGCGGGGTCACCCGTACGTCACTGGGGAAGCCTGGCTTCCCCGTTGTGTCAGAGGGGGGCGGGGTCAGGTGACGGGTGGCCCGGTCCTCCTCTGCTAAGACGGGATTCCCGCAGTGTCTCCATGGAGACAGGATGCGCTGCGCTGGACGTCGTCGGAAGAGATCAGCCATCGCGGGACCCCGGAGAATGTTCTCAGTGTGTTTTTTAACAGTTTTTTTTTACACTTTCTTTCAAACAGGGGGGGGCCGGGATCTGGGAGTCACCTTGTTAAAGGGGGCTTCCAGATTCTGATAAGCCCCCCGCCCGCAGACCCCCACAACCACCGGGCAAGGGTTGTGGGGATGAGGCCCTTGTCCTCATCAACATTGGAACATGGTGCTTTGAGGGGTCACAGACCCCCAAAGCATCCTCCCAATGTTGAGGGCATGTGGCCTGGTACAGTTCAGGAGGGGGGGGGGCGCTCTCTCGTCCCCCCCTCTTTTCCTGCGGCCTGCCATAAGGATAAGGGTCAGGTATGGATTTCGAGGGGGACCCCCACGCCATTTTAATTTGACCCGGGGTTCCCCTTAATATCCATACCAAACCTGAAGGGCCTGGTAATTGAATTTGGGGGGAACCCCATGCATATTTTATTTTTTTTATCAATGACTTTCAATGACTCTTCTCTGCATTACGGGAGCCGACAATTCATTATAGCTGCGAGTGATTTTAAATGACTTTTTTTCCTGCAAAAATGACACTTTGTGCAGGGATAGTTCTAAGCACGGGAAACATGCGCCCCTTTACAGGCATACTATACACACCCCCAGGTACGAAGGTAAAGGAATATTACATTTTTATTGTTTCACTTTAAGCATTATTAAAATCACTGCGCCTGAAAAAACGTCCGTTTTTAAACGTTTTTTGCATTGATACATGTCCCCTGGGGCAGGACCCAGGTCCCCAAACACTTTTTATGACAATAACTTGCATATAAGCCTTTAAAATTAGCACTTTTGGGTTTTGAACGTTCGAGTCCCATAGACTTTAATAGGAACTTTAGGTCTGTTCGCAGGTTCTGGTGCTAACCGAACAGGGGGGTGTTCGGCTCATCCCTACTCATGATACATTAGTGTGATGGTCAATGGGAAGAATGGTCCTTACACTTATGGTCATTGGGAAGAATTACCTCCTCACAGAAAAAAAAGATCAATGGTGTCAGTGGGAACTTATCTGAGAGGCAGAAATTGCCCAATGCTGAAGGAACCCCTAGCAACCTCTGGACTGGAGGAACGCTGGTTGAGAATCACTGGTGTAGAGTATAGAATGTATGGTACCAGGTAATGAGAAGAGTGGGGTGGAGAGGGGCATGTATCGCACCTTGTGCATAGTAGAGCAGTGCAGAGTATAGAATGTACTACAGAGCAGAACAATGGAGATACAGCACTGTATGTAAAGCTTGTTCCTCTGAAATATTTTACAGCATTCTCAGAGGTGTACTGTATTTGCTCTTATAATAACTCGCCATCCCCATGGGAGGAGTTGCCAGGTATTTCTGTATCTTGACACCTACGTGCAGCTGGCTGCAAATAATTACAAAGCCACAAACCCTCCAGCCTCATAACAGCAAATTACCAAAGTCTAGAAATAACCTACAGCAAAGTGCATTCAGCCTGACAAGATAATGACAAGATTATAAGAAAAAAAGATTTCCTCTGGCAATAGTACTGCAGAATGCGTTTATTCTATTAAAAACAGATAATAGACATGTGCGATTCGTTTCGTACGAATTCGTAATTCGTACGAATTTTTTTTCGAAATTCGTACGAATTTACGAATCTGTAGTACGAATTTTTTTTTTTACGAATTCCGTACGGAATACGAAATTCCGTTTACGAATTTCGTCGCCGAATGATTCGAATGAATTCGAATGAATTCGAATGAATTCGAATGGATTCGAATGAATTCGAATGACAAAGTGTCATTTTTGCAGGAAAAATTCCGTTTACGAATTTCAGCTCCAAATTATTCGAATCCAACTACCAATATCAAATTTCAACTAATTCAAACGAAATTATTATAGCAGATATAACGAATGAATTCGAATGCATTCGAATGAATTCGAATGCATTCGAATGAATTCGAATGACAAAGTGTCATTTTTGCAGAAAAAAAAGCTATTTAAAAAACAGTCATTCATTGATATAAAAAAAAAAAAAAAGCGTAGGGGTCCCCCCAAATTCAATAACCAGGCCCTTCAGGTCTGGTATGGATATTAAGGGGGACCCCAGCCAAAAAAAAAAAAAAAAAAAATGGCGTGGGGTCCCCCCCAAATAACCAAACCAGACCCTTCAGGTCTGGGATGGATTTTAAGGGGAACCCCGGCCAAAAAAAAAAAAAAAAATGGCGTGGGGGTCCCCCTCAAAATCCATACCAGACCCTTTATCCGAGCACGCAACCTGGCAGGCCGCAGGAAAGGAGGGGGGGACGAGAGCGGCCCCCCCTCCCGCCTGAACCGTACCAGGCCACATGCCCTCAACATTGGGAGGGTGCTTTGGGGTCCCCCCCAAAGCACCTTGTCCCCATGTTGATGAGGACAAGGGCCTCATCCCCACAACCCTGGCCGGTGGTTGTGGGGGTCTGCGGGCGGGGGGCTTATCGGAATCTGGAAGCCCCCTTTAACAAGGGGACCCCCAGATCCCGGCCCCCCCCCCTGTGTGAAATGGTAAGGGGGTACAAAAGTACCCCTACCATTTCACCAAAAAAGTGGCAAAAATGGTAAAAATGACAGGAGACGGTCTTTGACAATTCCTTTATTAAAATCTTCTTTCTTCTTTCTTCCTTCTTCCTTCTTCATCTTCTCCTTCCGGCATCTTCTTCCATCGTCTTCTTCCTTCGATTCGCTTCTTCTTCCTCCGGTCTTCTCGTCCCTCTTGTCCGGCGTCGTCCTTCTCGTCCGGCATCGTCGTCTCTTCTCGCAGGCCGCTCCTCGCAATGGGAGGCTCCCGCTCTGTGAGGCTCCGCTCCGGGTGACAGGTCTTTTATAACGAAGGCACCTGGTGACCCCGCCCCCTCTGACGCACGGGGACGTCATGTGGAATTCCCTATGGCTTTCCCCATGACGTCAGAGGGGGGGCGGGGTCACCAGGTGCCTTCGTTATACAAGACCTGTCACCCGGAGCGGAGCCTCACAGAGCGGGAGCCTCCCATTGCGAGGAGCGGCCTGCGAGAAGAGACGACGATGCCGGACGAGAAGGACGACGCCGGACGAGAAGGACGAGAAGACCGGAGGAAGAAGAAGCGAATCGAAGGAAGAAGAAGATGGAAGAAGATGAAGGAAGGAGAAGATGAAGAAAGGAAGAAGAAGAAAGAAGAAAGAAGATTTTAATAAAGGAATTGTCAAAGACCGTCTCCTGTCATTTTTACCATTTTTGCCACTTTTTTGGTGAAATGGTAGGGGTACTTTTGTACCCCCTTACCATTTCACACAGGGGGGGGGGCGGGATCTGGGGGTCCCCTTGTTAAAGGGGGCTTCCAGATTCCGATAAGCCCCCCGCCCGCAGACCCCCACAACCACCGGGCACGGTTGTGGGGATGAGGCCCTTGTCCTCATCAACATGGGGACAAGGTGCTTTGGGGGGGACCCCAAAGCACCCTCCCAATGTTGAGGGCATGTGGCCTGGTACGGTTCAGGCGAGAGGGGGGGCCGCTCTCGTCCCCCCCTCCTTTCCTGCGGCCTGCCAGGTTGCGTGCTCGGATAAGGGTCTGGTATGGATTTTATGGGGGACCCCACGCCATTTTTTTTGGCTAGGGTTCCCCTTAAAATCCATCCCAGACCTCAAGGGTCTGGTATGGATTTTGAGGGGGACCCTACGCCATTTTTTTTTTTTTTTTTGGCTGGGGTCCCCCTTAATATCCATCCCAGACCTGAAGGGCCTGGTTATTGAATTTGGGGGGACCCCTACGCTTTTTTTTTATCAATGACTTCAATGAATGACAGTTCTCTGTATTACGGATCCAACAATTCATTTGCCGGCAAATAGCTGCGACTCGTGATTTTAAATAGTTTTTTTTTCCTGCAAAAATGACACTGTGCAGGAACAGTTCTCTATATTAGATATACTGAATCTCGAATCATTCGAAGCATTCGTTATATCCGCTATTATAATTTCTTTCATGTTAGTTGAAATTACATATTTGTTAGTTACAATACAACATTCGAATTGTTCTCTGTATTGCGGGAATCGGCAATTAGCCGCGAGTGATTTTAAATGTCTTTTTTTCCTGCAAAAATGACACATTGTACAGAGAGAGTTCTAAACACGGGAAACATGCGCCCCTTCATAGGCATACTATAGAGTATATAGTATATAGAAGGGGGCATGTTTCCCGTGTTTAGAACTCTCTCTGTACAATGTGTCATTTTTGCAGGAAAAAAAGACATTTAAAATCACTCGCGGCTAATTGCCGATTCCCGCAATACAGAGAACAATTCGAATGTTGTATTGTAACTAACAAATATGTAATTTCAACTAACATGAAAGAAATTATAATAGCGGATATAACGAATGCTTCGAATGATTCGAGATTCAGTATATCTAATATAGAGAACTGTTCCTGCACAGTGTCATTTTTGCAGGAAAAAAAAAACTATTTAAAATCACTCGCAGCTATTTGCCGGCAAATGAATTGTTGGATCCGTAATACAGAGAACTGTCATTCATTGAAGTCATTGATAAAAAAAAAAGCGTAGGGGTCCCCCCAAATTCAATAACCAGGCCCTTCAGGTCTGGGATGTATATTAAGGGGGACCCCAGCCAAAAAAAAAAAAAAAAAAATGGCGTAGGGTCCCCCTCAAAATCCATACCAGACCCTTGAGGTCTGGGATGGATTTTAAGGGGAACCCTAGCCAAAAAAAATGGCGTGGGGTCCCCCATAAAATCCATACCAGACCCTTTATCCGAGCACGCAACCTGGCAGGCCGCAGGAAAGGAGGGGGGGACGAGAGCGGCCCCCCCTCCCGCCTGAACCGTACCAGGCCACATGCCCTCAACATTGGGAGGGTGCTTTGGGGTCCCCCCCAAAGCACCTTGTCCCCATGTTGATGAGGACAAGGGCCTCATCCCCACAACCCTGGCCCGTGGTTGTGGGGGTCTGCGGGCGGGGGGCTTATCGGAATCTGGAAGCCCCCTTTAACAAGGGGACCCCCAGATCCCGGCCCCCCCCCCCTGTGTGAAATGGTAAGGGGGTACAAAAGTACCCCTACCATTTCACCAAAAAAGTGGCAAAAATGGTAAAAATGACAGGAGACAGTTCCTTTATTGACAATTCCTTTATTAAAATCTTCTTTCTTCTTCTTCTTCTTCCTTTCTTCATCTTCTCCTTCCTTCATCTTCTCCATCTTCTTCGTCCATCTTCTTCCATCGTCTTCTTCCTTCGATTCGCTTCTTCTTCCTCCGGTCTTCTCGTCCTTCTCGTCCGGCGTCGTCCTTCTCGTCCGGCATCGTCGTCTCTTCTCGCAGGCCGCTCCTCGCAATGGGAGGCTCCCGCTCTGTGAGGCTCCGCTCCGGGTGACAGGTCTTGTATAACGAAGGCACCTGGTGACCCCGCCCCCCCCTCTGACGTCATGGGGAAAGCCATAGGGAATTCCACATGACGTCCCCGTGCGTCAGAGGGGGCGGGGTCACCAGGTGCCTTCGTTATAAAAGACCTGTCACCCGGAGCGGAGCCTCACAGAGCGGGAGCCTCCCATTGCGAGGAGCGGCCTGCGAGAAGAGACGACGATGCCGGACGAGAAGGACGACGCCGGACGAGAAGGACGAGAAGACCGGAGGAAGAAGAAGCGAATCGAAGGAAGAAGACGATGGAAGAAGATGACGGAAGGAGAAGATGAAGAAAGGAAGAAGAAGACCAGAAGAAAGAAGATTTTAATAAAGGAATTGTCAAAGACCGTCTCCTGTCATTTTTACCATTTTTGCCACTTTTTTGGTGAAATGGTAGGGGTACTTTTGTACCCCCTTACCATTTCACACAGGGGGGGGGGCCGGGATCTGGGGGTCCCCTTGTTAAAGGGGGCTTCCAGATTCCGATAAGCCCCCCGCCCGCAGACCCCCACAACCACCGGCCAGGGTTGTGGGGATGAGGCCCTTGTCCTCATCAACATGGGGACAAGGTGCTTTGGGGGGGACCCCAAAGCACCCTCCCAATGTTGAGGGCATGTGGCCTGGTACGGTTCAGGCGGGAGGGGGGGGCCGCTCTCGTCCCCCCCTCCTTTCCTGCGGCCTGCCAGGTTGCGTGCTCGGATAAAGGGTCTGGTATGGATTTTGAGGGGGACCCCACGCCATTTTTTTTTTTTTTTTTTGGCCGGGGTTCCCCTTAAAATCCATCCCAGACCTGAAGGGTCTGGTATGGATATTTGGGGGGGACCCCACGCCATTTTTTTTTTTTTTTTTTTTGGCTGGGGTCCCCCTTAATATCCATACCAGACCTGAAGGGCCTGGTTATTGAATTTGGGGGGACCCCTACGCTTTTTTTTTTTCTGCAAAAATGACACTTTGTCATTCGAATTCATTCGAATTCATTCGAATTCATTCGTTATATCTGCTATAATAATTTCGTTCAAATTAGTTGAAATTCGATATTGGTAGTTGGATTTACTAACGATTCGTAACTATTCATAACGATTCGTAACGATTCGTAACTATTTATAACGATTCGTAACGATTCGTAACTTGAAATTGAAATTCGATATTTGTAGTTGGATTCGAATTGTTCTCTGTGTTATGAGAACCAACAATGCATTAGCCGCGTTAACGATTCGTAACGATTCGTAACGATTCGTAACGATTCGTAACTTTACTAACGATTCGTAAAAAAAATTACGATTCGTCCGAATTTCGTATTTCGTACGAATTCGAACGGAATTTCGTACACGAATTACGAACTTACGAATTTTTTTATATACGAAACGGGACGAAACGAAACGAAACGAATTTTTTCACAGTCCCTTCCCATAATAACCTCATACATAACTCACTATCCATAAAATAACTTCCTAATATGTCCTGTATGCAAGGAACATGGCGCAGGTCTGCAGGTCAGCTCGTGAACAGCTTTACACATCTTGCTCAAAGTAAAAAATTTGCTAATTTTGCAGAAAACTGCATGGAGGTCTATGGAAGGGAGAAAAATTGGGGCAGGGGAAGGAAGTTGGGGTAATCTTGCTACTCAATTCTGGCCATTTGTAAGGATAAAAGCAAGCTATTGTCTAACAAAAGGCAGGGAGAGCTAGGCACTGATATGGGGGGGGGGGGGGGGGGGGACAAAGTATCGCTCCCTACTCATTCACTAACAACTGTAAAGCCCCATACACACGGTCGGATTTTCGCATGGATTCTGTCCGATCGGACAATGTTGTTGAAAAATCAGACCGTGTGTATGCACCATCGGACAGTGTACGTCGTATTGTCCGATGGACAAAGTCCTATCTCCTGCTGGATAGATTTTCCGACAACACGGTCCGATCACACCAAATCCGATCGTGTGTATGGTAGTCCGACGGACAAAGTGCTACGCATGCTCAGATCACATTACAAGACCAAAGCTATTGGCTACTAGCCTCTACGTAGTCCCGTCGTAGGCAACAAACGTCACCACGTTCAGAATGATCGGATTTTCCTACAAATTTGTCCGACCGTGTGTACGCAAAACCAACATCGGACAAAGTATGACGGACATGGTCTGACGGACCTGGTCCTAGGATAATCCGCGCGTGTGTATGGGGCTTAACACACACTGACAATATGGCTGCTATTAACCCTCCCTTTTATAGAAAAGGGGACTGGTCTGGGTTATCCCATTTTTCAAATATTTGGCTTTTTTGACTCAGCTGATAAGGGTCAAAGGCTATACATTTCCTTATAGGTTGTTCCTCATTTGTGGTGGAGATCACAGGAATCAAGAACAGGAACGGGCACAGGAACACAGGAAGAGCTGCAGATTAGACAGCAACCAACTAGTGCAGCTGCTGCACTTATATAGGTCACTTGGTGCCAGTATAAGTGGTGAATGCACGCACGCCTGCGCATGTGCATATGCTTGCGTCTGTGCACCGCAAGACAAGCACGTGCAAGCCTGCGCATTTGTGTGTGCCTCGGAGCTTCACTTGCACTATGACCAGCGTGTCCCTGAGAGTGTTTTGGAAGGAATAGTGCCTCATCATTGGTGCTAACAGGAGGAATAGTGACCCATTACTGATGTCAACGGGAGGTGTAGTGTTCCATCATTTATATTATTTGGAGGAATTATGCCCCATTGTCAATATCAGTGGAAACAATAGTGCCTTACATTAGTGGGAGAAATACTGCTTCAAGGGCAAGCAAAGGGCTGCGATCGGCCTATGGGCCAAAGTTTTGAGACCACTAGTCCAGAAGGAAGTTGAAATTATGCTAACAATGTTTTTATTTTTTTGTTTGTATGCTCATAGGTGGGTTGGGATGGCACCTACAGTATGTTCCTAATAGAATGGAATAGAGTCCATGGCAGGTGTCAATGGTGTGATGATGTTTATTTGTAGGCCAAATGGCAAAGGAGGTGGAGAAGTGACACAGCAGGGTGTGACAGGTAACGTTACCTTTCCTATACTTTGCACTCAAATGGCGCAGCAGGGGTGGGTGAATGAAAAGAGCTTACATAAAGTACATTTTCGGCTCCCATACATTAACATTTTTCCAACATCATTTTTGTTGAATTTGTTTCTTTCTGTGAAATCATTCATCCGCAACAGAGTTCCGTACATACATTCAGTTGAACACAAAGTACACTATATTTCATGTGTCTGTAATTGTGGAAGGTGATTTTGGTATAATAAGAAACTGATACATAATGATCATAGGTCAGAACGGGGGGCTGAGGAGCCCAGTTTATGCATCAGTCATTTTGCTCATTACGGAGCAGAAGTAGAACAGATAGCATGCAGAGCCAAAGTGATAAGACCCAGAGAGAAATTGATTAAAGGGAAGTCTTTACACAGATGTTGCATCTAAAAACATGCATTTAATGAGCTCAGGCTTGTTTACGCCTTTGTTTTTACAACTAAATTCCAAAAGAAGACCACCCTGCCTCTGAGAGAAAAGCCGTCTCCAAACTTTACAAACCAAAAAGTTGATGCCACTAACTAAATTATTATTAATAATAATAATAATAAAATTAATAGCACTCATCCTGTATAATGTAAAGAGAGGAAAAAACTTCCTGTTTCTTGCTAGCATTAGTGAACACTTCCTATATATATATATATATATATATATATATATATATATATATATATAGCTTTATGCTTTTTAGGGAGCATGGAGCACCTCCCTCTCTGCTCTCCTCCTCTCTTTTTTTCTTCCTATTTCTCTCTTGTTTAATGTTATACCCTATACCTTGGTGGTTCCTTTTTCTCTATTTCTCTGATCCTTAGCACTCTTTTCTTCTGCCTAGTAGCAATAAACACACTGCTGCCAGCAGAAGATCCCACCAGCATTTGGATCTTAAAGCACTACCAACACCACAGCCTTGCTTAGGTGAATCCAGTATAAAATTCACCATGCGTGAGTCCATGCTGTGTGTTCAAAAAACCAGGAGATTTATTTATAATATGCAACAGCGAACTTAGAATGTCTTGGCGTGTTCTGTGCCAAATTTGCTTAATTATAAGGTTCTCATTTAGCTTTTATGCTCTCAGGGAGCATGGAGCACCTCCCTCTCTGCTCTCCTCCTTGGTTTTTCTCTACCTCTTTCTCTCCAATTTAATGTTACATTCTCTGTCTGGTTGGCTCATTTTTCTCTTTTCCTTTGATCCTTAGCATTGAATACCCCTTCCAATGTGGCCTCTACTGGCTCTCTTCTCCTGCCTAGGAGCAATGAACATTCTTCCATCAGATGATCCTGCCAACACTTGGTTGTTAAAGCATTTGTTAACCCCCCCCCCCCAAAAAAAAAAACAAACAGATCCTGTTCCCTTAAAGCATGTTATACAGCACAGTGCTTGTAACATCTAAAATACCTGGCTGATCCTGCCTGGCTATGCCCTCCCCTCTGAACACTGACCACGGTGTATCATGGCTGCTGAGCCCTGACACCATGGTCAGTTTATGTGATTCCGTCATCTGCAGCCCTGCTATTTGTCAACTGTGTCTTCTCTGCCCTCCTCTTCCTCTTCTCCCTGCCTGTCTGCTCGTACCAGTGCCCCTCTCCCGCTCCTGCTGTTCTCAAAACTGCAACTAAATCGTCTTATGCCCCGTGCACACGGTCGGAAATTCCGACGAAAAAAGTCAGATCGGATTATGTTGTCGGAAAATCCGATCGTGTGTGTGCTCTAGTGGACTTTTTCCGTCTGAATTTCCAACGGAAAAAGTTTGAGAGCAGGACCTAAAATTTTCCGACAACAATAGAATTCCGACGCACAAAGTGCCATGCATGCTCAGAATAAATTTGGGGACGAAAGCTATTGGCTACTGGCCTCTTCGTAGTCTCATCGTACGTGTTTTACGTCACCAAGTTCTGAACAATCAGATTTTCAGAAAACTTTGTGCGACCGTGATTTTGTGGTCGGAATGTCCGACCGTGTGTATGGGGCATTATCTCCTCTGTACCATAATAACAAGTGTCCCTGTGTTTTGTAAAAAATCGTCCGATCTGTACCTGTATGAGCTCCGCTCCCGGCGCTCAGCTGACTATCAGCTTTCTCTCTCCTCTCTTCCCCTCCTCTCTTCCCCTCCTCCCCAGCTTATCTCAGCCGGAGGGATCAGCCCCGCCCACTGGAGCTGTGAGCCCGAGAGCGAAGAGAGCCGAGGAATCAGCTGAGCCCCAGGAGCGGAGCTCATATAGGTACAGATCGGAAGTTTTTTTACCTAAAACTTGTTATTATGGAACAGAGGGGATACGATGATTTAGTAGCAGTGGGTTAACAACCACTTTAAGGCATCTCAGACATTATAGCCTCATTTAGTTGAAATAAAATTTATGATGCAGGAGTCTACATGGTGTGTTAAAAAAAAACAGGAGGTTTACTTATGTAGTGCCGACACTTTTCTAAAGTGTGGGCTATTCTGTAAATTTTGTTTTTTCCAGAACTGTAACTGAGTTCTGGGGGTTAATTGTTCTAGATCTTTACTTTGGCATCAGTTTGGCTGGGCTGTGCTAGAGTTATGCCTGGTCATAAGTGAAGTGAGCACCTGTGACAGGCTGAGAACACAGTCTGGTTGGAAGCATTAGGTACCAATCTTTCTCTGAGCCAATCAGTGGGCTCATCTGGCCTGCTGTGTGTTCTGGGAAGGGGCATTTAAGATGCTGAAGTCACGTGTTCAGGGTTCGGCTTGCTTTTTGATTCCTGGTTCCGGTCCAGGCCAACCCCGCGAGGGGTCCCAGATCCAGTAGTGTTTGCTGCCCTCGTAAGTCTGGTCACCCTGACCAGCCCCAGAGGCCCTCATGGTCTGGGGTGGGGATCCATCCGTTCCCGGGGCTTGGAACTGGCTAGTTCGAGGCGCAGTAACTGAAGGAGGATTCTGAAGAGTCCCGGTGTCCTCTCAGGATTGGAGAGGCACAGCAACTCGTACAAGCGACCAGGGGTGGACTCTTCGGAGGAGGGCCATGAAGCTGGCTGCTCGGTAAGAGCCTGGGAGCTGAGATGTATGGACACTAGTGAATCCACATTTCCTACGGTATCACTGCAAGGCTGAAAGATACAGGTACCATAGGAAAAGTTCCTAACCCATACTTCGGTTACAACCTAGTCTGTGGCAGAGACTTTGCTAATTCTGAATCACTTGTTGGCTACTAGATCTACAGACAAGGGTTTATCTAACAGTGAAGGGACCAGTTGCGAGTGGCTACTCTTTGGGCTATCCAAGGAGACATTTATTTGATATCAGCAGTTCTGAAGTGCCTGAGCACCCATGCCCTCTATTCAGAACTAAGAGACTGTGTTATGTTTGAACATTTTTTTTTGCAAATAAAAATCCTCAAAAGGACTTTGAGTGTCAGTCTCCGCAATTACTGGGTACTAACCCTGGGAACCCCTAGACAATGAACGACGAGCTACAAGGAGGAGGTAATCGGTAAGCCCAGAAAATACATAGCCACCCCGCAGGGGTTATGGCGCTACACTTATTATATGCAACGCACAGTAGAGCAATCTTAGAAAGTCTTGGCGTATTTTGTGCCATAGTTCATAGTTATAACGCCCACATTTAGCTTTATGCTCTTAGGAAGCATGGACCATCTCCCTTTCCGCTCACCTCCTCAATTTTTTCTCTCCTTCTTTCTCTCCTATTTAAAGTTACACTCTACACCTGGTTGGCTGCTTTTTCTCTTTTCCTCTAATCCTTAGAATTGAATAACCCTTCCAATGTGGCCTCTTCCAGCTCTTTTCTCCCGTCTAGTAGCAATAAACATGCTCCTGCCCCAGAAAATCCTGCCAGCATCTGGATCACCAACATTACAGCCTTGCTTATTTGAATCCAGTATACGATTTATGACGCACTAGTCAACGCAATGCAGTTAAAGAACGCAGTTTTAGAAAGCTTTGGCGTGTTTTGTGCCATAGTGCTTAGTCATGAGTTAGCTTTACACTCTTAAGGAGCATGGAAATTTTTGTCAGTTTAACAAAGGTTTCTTGCAGAGCAACTGGTGGGGCAAGACATTGGTGGAGCAATCATCATATGGACATTATCTTGAAGCGCCAGAACGTGCTTGGACTTATATAAATAAGTCCAATATATGAAGAGATATTTTTTCATTATTGTGATAAGTTCAAAATGACTTGCATCTTTTTTTAGTTGCTTAAATTCGTGGGCACGTTTGCTAAAAATTTGTTGAATGCGAAACTAATAGTTTTGAGGGGAACTTAAGTTCATGGAAATTTCACACTTATGCAAGCGAAAAACAAAAAGGGATTTCCCAGCGCTCTTACCAGCTAGCCAGCAAAAAAAAACACTGTCTAGCAATTTGTGTTAAAATATTAAAACTAGAGGTTTTAGTTGTACAACATTTGCAAATAAGGTACTGTGCAAAGTCTTAGGTAGGTGTGAAAAAATGCGTAACATTAAGAATGTTTTCAAAAATAGGTGTTAATAGCTTATTTTTATAAATTTACGGGCAGACGTTGTTTCCAAAAGGGTCCTATGCGTTTTTGGGTCCGGTTCAGGTGCGAATTCAGGCAAAAATCCTGACTCGAATCGCACCTGAATCGGTGAACAGAAACACACCAAGCTGAAAACCGTGGTATGTGAACCCAGCCTCAATGAGTAGAAGAGAAATCCAAACTAAATCAATATTTGGTGTAGTCACATTTTGCCTTCAAAACCACATCAATTCTATGCTCACTTGCACACAGTTTTTGAAGGAACTCGGCAGGTAGGTTATACCAAACATTTTGAAGAACTAATCACAGATCTTCTGTGGATGTCGGCTGCCTCAAATCCTTCTCTCCCTTCATGTAATCCCAGACAGACTCCATGATGTTAAGATCAGTGGAAACCAAACCATCACTTTCCGGGCTCTTCTTTACCCTGAAGAAAATTCTTAAAGGCATTGGCTGTATGTTTGGGGTAGTTGTCCAGCAGCAGAATATATTTGTGGCCAATCACATGCCTCCCTGATGGTATGGGATGATGGATAAGTATCTGCTTTTCATCGCATATTCCGATCGCGTGTATGCCCCATCTGACTTTTTACGTAGAAAATTCTGACAGACCTAGAAAGAGAACATGTTCTAAATTTTTCCAACGAAACCAATTCCTATCGGGAAAACCACTCTTCTGTAGGCTGTTCCGACGTACCAAAAACGACGCATGCTCTGAAGCAAGTACGAGACGGAAGCTATTGGCTACTAGACATGTGAACACTGAAATATTTTGTTTCAGAATTTCGTTTTTGTCCAAAAAATGTATTTATTTAGTCACTCCAAAAATTTGTTTTTATTTATTTAGTTTTTCGTTAAAAATTGCATTCGTCCAAAAATCCAAATGAATTAAGGTCGAAACTGTCATTGAAGGCTTATGGTGTCTGCCGAATGTTCGAAATATTCGACGGAGCAGCTAAACTGTATGACGCCGTATAGTTTAGCTGCTCCGTCTAATCTTATTAGAACTTTCGACAGACACCATAAGCACAAGATTCGTTGTTTGTATGTTTTTCGATGCTTTGTCGTTCATGTTGAATGTATATCGTTCAAACAGAAAATGGACTGGTGATAGTGATCACTGATCAGACAGGTAACAAGATAGGGTATATAGAATCTATATAGAATCTCAATCTATAATATAGAATCTATAATAATAACCCCCCCCCCCCCCACACACACACACAACACGGGCAGCCTCTGAGGCTATCACAACACTAGTAACACTAGTATCACTATCAAGTTCACAACACTAACACAATAGCAGCAGATTATTATGAAAAAGTTAGGTTGAACTGTAGCTTGCTTCACTATTGTTCTGCTGCTGTGCTTATGCTTAATTGCTAAATAATTCAGTTTCTCTGACAAACGGACCAGCTAAGATTGACTGTCTTCTGAAATGATTCAGTGTGTGTGTCTCTCTCTGCTAGCAATCGTAAGTGAAAGTAAGTTGGCTGTACGTGTATACTGAGTTCTAGCTCTTTGGTTACAATCAGCCAATAACATTCATCATCATCATTATTTTTATTTTACTTCCCCCACCCAATTCCAGCAGCAATCTTTTCTCTCTATGTCGAATCTTTTCTCTCTACGTCAAATCTTTTCTCTCTATGTAGAATAATCTTGGACTAATAGAGTTAAGGTTAGGCACATTCGAC
This sequence comes from Lithobates sylvaticus, assembly GCA_028564925.1. NCBI lineage: Eukaryota > Metazoa > Chordata > Amphibia > Anura > Ranidae > Lithobates > Lithobates sylvaticus. The sequence goes on along the minus strand of CM053026.1, from coordinate 44,531,049 downwards.
CACAGGTTCGATGGACACAGATTGTTATTGTCAGCGTCATGTCGAATCTCCTATCTATATCGAACTGTTGTCACAACGAAAACGAAAATAAAGCATTTGTTTATATCGGATCTTTCGTTTTTCAGATTCGGCACTTTCGTTATCGTTTGTTACAACGATAACGAAAATGCCTGAAATTCGGACGAAAATGCATTCGGACGAAAACTAATGCACATGTCTATTGGCTACTGGCTATCGCCCTTCTTTTTTCTAGTCCCGTCGTACGTGTTGTACGTCACCGCGTCCTAGACGGTTTGACTTTGGTGTGACCGTGTGTAGGCAAGGAATTCCGTCAGAGAAACCTTTAGAGTTTATTCCGACGGCAAAACCGCTCGTTGGGAACATGACAGATGCTCCCTCCTTATTTCTTTTCTTCCTTTTTTTAATTTTTAAATTTTTTTTTGCTTTCCAAAATCTTTTTGCTGTTAAAATGTAAACCAAATAAAGATCATTAAAAAAAAGCAAATGAGAGAAAGAAAAATAAACGAATTTATAAAAATTATTGAAATAAGTTTTCTTATTTTAGCTTTGCTTTTATAATACTACGTAAGGTATTTTTGTCGCTACAGCAAAATTTATATTCAAATACATATAAAAATAATACAATGAAAAGAAAATATAACGCAATATAGCTAAAGCCCAATTGATTCCCCTTTTAACAAAAGCAAGTTTAAATCAATTTCCAGCTATTCTTGACTCATGTTAAAATTAACGAAATCCTGTCACTTCTATTCAAAGAAGCTAACCTCCACCAACGGACTAAATAAAAAAATGTAATAAGGAACCCTACAGCTTTATGCATAAAAAAAAAAAGAAAGTAACAATTGGCTAAATGCCCAGAAAATAAGAGACTCGAGAAAGGTCACACAAATATTTCTCCAAAGAATACAATTTCGAAGGGTAATTGACTGTGAGGTGAACTTCAATGAAGCATTGTCCTTTAAAAAACCTTGCACGTCCTCAAGCAAATTCTTCAAAATATCCTGGGTGCCTTCACAATAAAATATTGATTGCTTCAATTGGAACAAAGCACTTAGAAAAAAAAAAAATGCCATTCCTTAATTGAATGTGTTTGAGGAGAAATATCGGTAAAAGAAGCTCATCTGTTCCGCTGTAACATTTTAGCCCTTTCACAGAAGAGACCAAGAGTCCATTAAGTTGTTTACATGCTCAGTGCAAAATGGTGATTTAGCAAAGTAAAAATTGAACCATAGTATTGACACTGAGGTTCTCAGCCGCCTGGCAGGATGGTGTGGTCAGAGCTTTATTTAGAGTCCATTCAACACTGGACATCACAAATGGTGACACCTATATGCACAGGTTCCTCTGCTTTTGCCACCAACCATATGATGTTCAAACCAGAATACACACAGCAGTCTGGTCTGCTCCTAGAGTGGAACTGAACTCAAAAAGTTCAAAAAGTTTTGCTATGATATAGAAAACATTTAGAATTGTGCCTAAGTACTACCCTGATTTTTTTTTTCTCATTTTGTCTTGAATTCTTCCAGAAAAATAGCTGGAATGTGAATGTGCCTAGGTCAGTGATGGTGAACCCTGGCCCCCCAGATGTTTTAGAACTGCATTTCCCATGATGCTCACGAACTCTGCAGTGTTGATGAGCACCATGGGAAATGTAGTACCAAAACATTTGGGGTGCCAAGGTGCGCAATCTCTGGCCTAGGTACTCTCTCTAGATGTGCCAAAACCCAAATACAGTAAAACCTTGGATTGCGAACATAAATTGTTCTGGAAACATGCTTGTAATCCAAAGCACTCGTACAGTGCCTTGAAAAAATATTCATACCCCCTTTTGTCATGTTACAACCAAAAATGTAAATGTATTTTATTGGGATTTTATGTGATAGACCAACACAAAGTGGCACATAATTGTGAAGTGGAAGGAAAATGATAAATGGTTTTACATTTTTTTTTACAAATAAATATGTGAAAAGTGTGGGGGGCATTTGTATTCAGCCCAATACAGAGTCAATACTTTGTAGAACCACCTTTCTCTGCAATTACAGCTGCAAGTCTTTTGGGGGATGTCTCTACCAGCTTTGCACATCTAGAGAGTGACATTTTGCCCATTCTTCTTTGCAAAATAGCTCAAGCTCTGTCAGATTGGATGGAGAGCGTCTCTGTGAACAGCAATTTTCAAGTCTTGCCACAGATTCTCAATTGGATTTAGGTCTGGACTTTGACTGGGCCATTCTAAACATGAATATGCTTTGATCTAAAGCATTCCATTGTAGCTCTGGCTGTATGTTTAGGAGCATAGTCCTGTTAGAAGGTGAACCTCCACCCCAGTGTCACGTCTTTTTTAAGATTGCCCTGTATTTGGCTCCAGCCATCTTTCCATAAACTCTGACCATGTTCCCTGTGCCTTCTGAAGAAAAGCATCCCCACAACATGATTCTGCCACCACCATGTTTCACGGTGGGGATGGTGTGTTTAGGGTGATGTGCAGTGTTAGTTTTTCACAACACAAAGCATTTTGCTTTTAGGCCAAAAAGTAAAATTTTGGTCTCATCAGACCAGAGCACCTTCTTCCACACGTTTGCTGTGTCTCCCACATGACTTCACACAAACTGCAAACGGGACACCTAATGGCTTTCTTTCAAAAATGTCTTTCTTCTTGCCACTCTTTCATAAAGGCCAGATTTGTAGAGAGCACGACTAATAGTTTTCCATGTTAACAGATTCTCCCACCTGAGCTGTGGATCTCTGCAGCTTCTCCAGACTTACCATGGGCCTCTTAGCTGCTTCTCTGATGAATGCTCTCCTTGCCCGGTCTGTCAGTTTAGGTGGACGGCCATGTCTTGGTAGGTTTGCAGTTGTTCCATACTCTTTCCATTTTGGGATGATGGATTGAACAGAGCTCTGTGAGATGTTCAAAGCTTGGGATATTTGTTTATAACCTAACCCTGCTTTAAAATTCTTCACAACTTTATCCCTGACCTGTCTGGTGTGTTCCTTGGCCTCCATGTGGCTGTTTGTTCAATAAGGTTCTCTAACAAACCTCTGAGGGCTTCACAGAACAGCTGTATTTATACTGAGATTAAATTACACACAGGTGGACTCTATTTACTAATTAGGTGACTTCTGAAGGCAATTGGTTCCACTAGATTTTAGTTAGGGGTATCAGAGTAAAGGGGGCTGAATACAAATGCACGCCACACTTTTCAAATATTTATTTGTACAAAATTTGGAAAAAAATTGAAAAATATTTATCCTTTTCCTTCCACTTCACAATTATGTGCCAATTTGTGTTGTTCTATCACATAAAATCCCAATAAAATACATTTATGTTTTTGGTTGTAACATGACAAAATGTGGAAAATGTCAAGGGGTATGAATACTTTTTCAAGGCACTGAGTATTCTTCAGGGAGTTTTTTATTGAGGAATTCAATAAATAGACTCTACAAGATAAATATCAATCAATAACATGCAAGGAAAAAGTTTCTATATACAATATAAATCATATATATACTGTGTAAATATACTTTACAGTATATGGATTACAAGAAAGACATATGCAGACATTGAGATGGTTCCAAATGGTCCAGAAACCAGAGAGCAATTCAGGGGAAAGTATCCTATTATATAGTAAAGTTTTTAATTAATATCTCATCTAATGCAAGGACAAAAAGCCCCCACCCCTATAAAGGGGCATGGAATATAAAGTCAACATATAGTTCCGGTGGTAGTCCAGAACCAAATGGACATACATTTATCACTATACTGTTAGAAACTATCAGGGGTACTTACTTGGGGATTTAGAACTTTTATTGGCAGGTTAACTTGGACTATATATTTGTCACAGAGATTAAAGGGTCCAGACAGTAAAAAGATGATTGGGCCGAAAAATACAGAGAAAGGCAGAGAAGGAAAAAAGGCTTCACTGCCTATGACTGTGGGCTTGATGGATCAACATAGACAGATTACCAGCAACAATGTATAGCTTCTTATCCATCAGGGGGATGAAGATACGTCATTTCCCTTGTATCGACACGCGTAGGGGAGGGAACTGGATGGTGCAGGAGACAGCTGGTCTGTAGGAAGGAGTAGGAGCACACAATCTCATCTACAGCTTGGCGTTTTAAAAAAGGCATGTTATAGAGCGGTGCACTGATGCAGCAGACCCATGTGAGTACCCTAAACTAGGGTTGTGTTTGTATAATTAAAATTGTTTTAAACTACGGTATATCACACTATGGAGTTTCTATTTATTTGTGAGGAGGCAACATCATTGGGCTATTGAGCAGTTTGGGACCTTGCAACCTAATTTGGAACCACTTAAGCCCCGGACCATTTGGCTGGCCAAAGACCAGAGCACTTTTTGTGATTCTGCACTGCGTTGCTTTAACTGACAATTGCGCGGTCGTGCGATGTGGCTCCCAAACAAAACTAACTTCCTTTTTTACCCCACAAATAGAGATTTATTTTGGTGGCATTTGATCACCTCTGTGGTTTTAATTTTTTGCGCTATAAACAAAAAAAAGAGCGACGATTTTGAAAAAAAAACACAATATTTTTTACTTTTTGCTATAATATATATCCCCCAAAAATATATAAAAAAATTGTTTCCCTCAGTTTTGGGCGATATGTATTCTTCTACATATTTTTTGGTAAAAAAAAAATCGCAATAAGCTTTTTTTGATTGGTTTGTGCAAAAGTTATAGCGTCTACAAAATAGGGGTTAGTTTTATGGCATTTTTATTAATAATTTTTTTTACTAGTAATGGCGGCGATCAGCGGTTTTTATTGTGACTGCGACATTATGGCGGACACATCAGACACTTTTGCCGCTATTTTTTTACATTAATTGTTTGAAGTATATTTTAGTAGGTTAAGAAGGGAATGGACTTTAATGGCACTGCATATTGACTTAGGAGGGGACGAGGAGGGCACGGATAGGAGACCCCAAATGGCTATCATAGCTGTGGGTCTCAAAACCTTCCTACAGGCAGAGTTAATCTTAATAGTACCTAGAACAGTAATGCCGCATAAACACGATCGGATTTTTCGACGGGAAATGTTGGATGTGAGCTTGTTGGCGGAAAGTCCGATCGTGTGTACGGGGCTTTAGTTTATCTAGAGTTGAGGGATAGTGGGAGGTATCTTAATTTTGGATGGCAATATGTTAGGTACTCACATGAGGACATATTTTGTGATACCCTACAAGATAGATACATCCCAATAGATACTGGGCAGTGGTATTATCCCTACTGATCCAACAGCTAACAGTGCTGTGACTGTAAACTGTTGAGTGTCTTGATACCCTGGATATAGTCTCCAAGGTAAGCATTGCCATATCCAAGAAACCCTGTCTGATTATGTTAAGACTACAGACTATAATACATATGACCTGTTTAACCATTATGAGGATTGCTTATAAGGTATTGCTTCACATATATCCTCTATTTTATTATCTTTAGGATACTATCCAATAGTGGAGTGACCTTGCCACACACGCCAGAAGCCCTGAAATATTATTGTAACGTCAAGTAAGTGGTATGATAGTTCAATGGGGATTCCCTAATCACAGAAATGCACAATGTTTATAATCTGTGTCCACCATTACTGTCGCCCCCATATCCACCTATTTGGGACCTATAGTAACTTAGGGCGGCACAGTGGTGTAGTGGTTAGCACTCTCACCTAGCAGTAAGAAGGGTCGCTGGTTCGAATCCCAACCACAACCCTTCCTGCCTGGAGTTTGCATGTTCTCCCTGTGCCTGCGTGGGTTTCCTCCGGGTACTCCGGTTTCCTCCCAAAATCCAAAGACATGCAGGTAGGTTAATTGGCTTCTGTCCAAAATTTTGCCCTAGTATATGAATGGGGACCTTGGATTGTGGGCTCCTTGAGGGTAGGGACCAATGTGAGTGTGCAATGTACAGGGATAGGGACAATTGTAGACACTCAGGTTGAACTGGATGGACTGATGTCTTTATTCAACCTTACTAACTATGAAACTTTCTAACAAGTCGCCCTGTTCCCATCCACATTAATAAATGATTATACATTGTACTGTAAGTTAACAATCACCAGTATGGCATTAGGAACCAATTGTATACAGTGCGTTGATTTCATTTGTTTAGATGTGATGCTGACTTTATCATCTTCAATTTTGTTTAGAAAAAATCCATATTGCCGCGTACACACGGTCGGAATCTCCAACAACAAATGTTCGATGTGAGCTTGTTGTCAGAAAATCCGACCGTGTGTATGCTCCATCGGACATTTGCTGTCGGAATTTCCAAAAAACAAATGTTTGAGAGCTGGATCTCAAATTTTCCGACAACAAAACTTGTTGTCAGAAATTCCGAGCGTGTGTACACAATTCCACGCATGCTCGGAATCAAACAGAAGAGCCGCACTGGCTATTGAACTTCATTTTTCTCGGCTCGTCGTACGTGTTGTACGTCACCGCGTTCTTGACGTTTGAAATTTCTGACAACATTTGTGTGACTGTGTGTATGCAAGACAAGTTTGAGCCAACATCCGTCAGAAAAAAAATCCATGGTTTTGTTGTCGGAATGTCTGATCGCGTGTACGTGGCATATTACCTATAAGCTCCTGAAGAAGCGCGTGTGTCACAAAACAAGTTTAGCAGGACTGCAAGCTGGACTTTGTCACCCCTGAAAGTGGATAATTCCATACAGTAGTTGGTTTAGGACGTTGGTCCTCCCCACTACCACATAGTCATATTGGGAGGGTTTATCCCTCTCCAGGGTTGATATTTGTAACAGCACTTTAGTTTTGTATGTGTTGTAAACTGAACATGAATTTTAATATTTTTTTCATATGAATAAAATATTTTAATTTTAAACAGATGTCAGTGTGCAGTGCCATTAAAGTCCATTCCCTTCTTAACCTACTAAAATATACTGAATTTGGGATGAGGCACCGTCTACCCATCTTGTGTCCACAGTACCACTCTGTGCTGACACGTGAATTGAATCTTTTATTGTTTGAAGAACCTTGGTAGAGTAGGGGGTGAGCCTAGGAATACTCCATATTTTATGCAAAACGTAATGGAGGACACTCTCTGACTATGACTGTGTCTTCAGGGTGAAACCCCTCTTGAGGCTAGTGATGAGAGAACTACAACTCAGGGGACTCCAATGCAAGAGCAAACCTGAGCCAGCAAATCGGGAGCAGTAACTTCAAAAGTTAACAAGGACATTCTCTAGGCTCTCTTTCAAGCTTGTACTCACTGAGCCCTTGGTACTTGAATGCTTTTCTGAAGTACCAGACAGCTTCTGTATTGCGAGCCTTGGGTCAGATGCACTGTGCCCTCCCTTCAGACTGCTTCTAGCAGCTTTAGACATTAATCCCTTAGCTCTCTTACAACTGTGACGTCAATGGCCTCATCCAAGCTTCAGCTAAGTGACCCAGAGGGCCCCAGCCCTCAGGCTGGGTCTTCACCAAGACAAGCACTCTGCTGTTCCAGGCCCCAGTCTATCTACTGTATACACACCCCTACTGGTCATTCTTTCTACCAGGGATTGGCTGAGGCTGTATGATTATACAAGATGAGGGTCTGCCTCTTCTAACCCACTAAATTCTTGAATTTACCAGAAACCAGGGGGAAGCAGTCAAACCTGCAACCAGCAGAACCCAGAACAGCCAAAAGCAATCAAACTTTGTTCCACTGGCAACCGAGGAGCCAAAAACCAAATTTGCCTCAATACCACTAGCAACTTAAAGCGGTGTTTCAGTTGAAATTTTTTTTTTAAAAGTCAGCAGCTAAAAATGTTGTCCGCCGAGGCCGTCATGTCCCTCGGCGCTCCGGTCCCAGCGCTGCCATCCTCAGTAAGGGAAACAGGCAGTGGAAACTATGGCTTCACTGCCCGTTTTCTACTGCGCATGCGCGAGTCGCGCAGAGCTTTGTGAATATGACGCGCTGTGTTAGGGAACACACAGTTCCCAGAAGGCAACGCAGCGGAGGACAGAAGACCGAAGACCACCACGGAGTAGGAAGGAGGCAGATTAGGAAGACTGCCTAGCAACAGGGATTTCGGATCAGGTAAAAACATTTTTATTTTTTTTTATTTTTTTTCCAGAATATTAATGCTCTTTTTTGTTATTTTTTTAGGGTGGCCCTCCACTTTAACTAGGAGGGTGCTTCATAGGCATTTAAAAACTACTAAAATATAGGTGCTCCAGCTTAGTTATTTTTTTTTGGGCCTCGATCAAAGTAATACTTTGATTTCTCTCTCACTCAAAGAAAATATGGGTCTGGTGAGGAATCTATTTCCAAATAGCAGTTTATAGGTGAAAGATAAGTAAAATCACTGTATTTTCCTGCATGACTGTGCCCATGTGTATAAAGCCAGCTCCATAAAACGATGGACTTGTTTGGTGTGGAGGAACTGGAGTGGCCTGCACAGATCCCTCACCTCAACGCTACTGAACACCTTTGGGATGAATTGCCACATATTCCTACAGACACACTCCAAAATCTGATGGAAAGCCTTCAAAAAAGAATGGAGGTTGTTGTAACTGCAACACAAATGAAGAGGGGTTGGAGGGCATTGCAATGCCATAGTAATGCCCTTGGTTTTGGAATGTAATGTCCAACAGGCACATATAGTTATGATGGTCGAGTGTTCCCAAACTTTTGGCCATTTAGTGTTTCTTATCTCATCCATTGTAAAATAGCAAGACAAAATGATTACAAATTGAGTACCAGCTCCCTCTAGTGGCTAATCTATCAATCTTTATATTTAATACAATATAAAAAATATGGAAGCACAATCTTTCAAAAAATAAAAAAAAGTCTGATAAAAAAACAACTTTTTACTGTAATAATAATTCAATGTATGGTCTCACTGGAGCCATACACCATACTTTCCCTTTAAGCAAAGCTAGCCTTTTCTAAAACAAAGTTTATGTATACCATTAGATCCTTCCAAGTACAACATTATGCAGCTGACACAGAAATTTGTTTAAAATAGCATCTTTATATCTAATGTAAAAACACAGCCTAGAACAGAACAGAAGGCCCAGGTGCCACTTAATGACTACTTCTGAACTTCTGAGTTTGCAGTTAATGCACAAGCATTTAATCGCACTCTTCATGTTGAGTCGTATATTCTGACGATTTCCTCAAATCTTTATAGCAGCAGTAAGTTTGGGGCTCTGGAGAGCACTGTAAATTGAATTGTCTAGGTCATATATAGTGTCTGGAATGGTACATTACTTCTGCATGTGTACTATATTACCGTCCTTGGCAAGCGACAGAGCCCCCACGGGGAGCATTGGCGGAACAAAGCCTATAGAATTTACAAGAGGTCTCAAAATATACCATGCAACACAAAGTCCATTATTATAGGAGATATATTAGCTGACATGTCTCTGCATAGACAGCTGTGCAATGCAGCAGCATTAGTATTTTCTATCATTGTTGAAATAAACCCAGAATTATTTGAAAGGACCAAAATGCAAGGCTCACTTCCGCCAATTTCTTCCAGATCGTGCCAGGAGCTACTAAAACATCAGTGCTTTATTTATGCAAATACTGACTTCATCTAGGCAGACACATTTTGCCCCCCTCCACATCGTCTCCTTGTTGTTGCAGCAATGTCATGAGCAGTCTTGCAGGCCAATATGGAGGAATAGGTGGCAAGAGGGGTGCACCAAAATATGAATTTGCTTTATGTATTGCTTCCCACATTGCTTTTAATTCTATTTTTGTGATCAATTTTTATGCAATCATCTGTCATTTGGTGTGCTGTATTTTATAAGATTAAAAATCTTTTAGTTTTTATGACCTGCACCATATGTAGCCTTTTTCTCTTCCCTTTTCTTTTTTGGCCACATGGTTTTAATGTGACACTTGGACCCTCAATTGAGGTTTAATCTTTACCTGCTTTGAAGACTCAATCCGAGCCCTGGAGATTGGGTTTCCATATCTGGATCCATACTTGCGGATTGATCTAACATCTGCTCCTGGAGTGATCCCTCTACAGCAGGGCTGCCCAACCAGTGGCCCGGGGGCCACACATGGTCCGCAGGAGCCTTCTGATGTGGCCCGCGACCTCCTGCTTTGGGATAACGGGTTCTCAAGCCCAGATCGTGGGTTGCCGACCCTCCATCCCAGAGCATCGATGTTTTAAATGAAGCCAGCGTAAGAGGAAGCAAGAGGCTGCTGAGGGAGCATTGGCTGATGCTTCCTGTATAGCGCCGGCTCCTGTCCCAAGCGGAGTGATACCAAATGCATTCTGCATGGGACAGCAACAGCCGGCGATACCTGAATGGAAGACTGTTATTAAAGGTAAGTTTATTACTAAAAGCAGTGAATATATATATGGGCATATCTGTTCTGCAGTGGTTACTGGGCTGCTTTCAAACTGATCCGCAGGTGCAGCGTATTGCACCTTCGGGTTACCTGTACTGAGTCATAGACTTCTGTTGTTATCTGCGGGTTTGGCGCGCTTTCAGAAAGTGCACCACACCTACAGGATATAATAGACATCGATGGCAAAGTGCAGCTAACCTGCAAGAAAGCCACAGGTGCACTGTACTGCACCCGCAGTGCAGGTAAACTGCCGCACATCAGTGTGAATGCAGCCTTAGGCCCTTTTCACATGATCGGTTCAACCCACGCGGACCCTCCATTCACCTCTATGGAGCAGCAGATGTAAACGGACTTGTGTCCATTTGCACCCACCTACCATCCCCTTCCATCTGGTTGGATCGGATAGGGGGGCCCACAGAGTAGAGTGGGCTGTGTCCATGTCCGCTCTGCATATACAGAGCGGACACGGATCTGTCTTCCGTCCGCTCCACTTATTGTGGCCCGCGACCAGTTACCAAGTCACTTAAGTTGCCCTCGCTTTTCAAAAGGTTGGGCACCCCTGCTCTACAGGCTCCGACCATCTCCAAGTTGGTATCACTGATGAGCTTCTGGCTTTTGGCCAGTCCAAGCCTGATTGACCCACTGTCGTATGGCAGGTGGGTCCACCTTATCTGGTAAGAAGTATCTAACTACAACCCCCTATGAGATATGAATGTCCATCCTGCTTTTATATGCCACGCAGTCATTTTTTGTCTACGTTGTTCCACTATTCATCACAGAGGATTATATCACAGCCATTTGATTGGACACTTTCTATGAAGTTTATTTATATTTATTTTTATTTAGTGTCTGAACTTTATTATGTTTTAGGTATCACACAACTCATTGTGTTTTTTACCCTTAAGAGGTTATGGAACACTATCACCTTGTGTTATAGTATTTTTACACACTTTTCACCCTGGTTCACCATACCTGTGGTGTTCCTCCTTCTTCTTGGCACATCTAGCCCTACAATTTTTTGTATTTTAGTATAGTATAAGTGAGCTCCAATGCTTTGGAACAATTCTGAAGGTGCTGTATGTGCATTTAACTCTAGGTACCTGCACTTGGATGTGGTCCCTGTATTTAAACCCAAGAACAAGATTGTAATACGGGGAAGCTCTCCAGTCCTTGGATGTGGTCCCTGTATTTGTTTTCTCTTTAGGGCTAAAAAATTAATTTTTAAATAATTAACCACTTCCCGCCCGGTCAATAGCATATTGACGTCCGGGAAGTGGTTCCGTTATCCTGACTGGGCGTCATATGACGTCCTTCAGGATAACAGCCGCCGTGCGCCCGTGGGGGCACGCATCGCGGCGATCGGTGGAGCGGTGTGTCAGTCTGACACACCGCTACACTGATCTCGGTAAAGAGCCTCCGGCGGAGGCTCTTTACCACGTGATCAGCCGTGTCCAATCACGGCTGATCACGATGTCAACAGGAAAAGCCGGTGATCGGCTTTTCCTCACTCGCGTCTGACAGACGCGAGTAGAGGAGAGCCGATCGGCGTCTCTCCTGACAGGGGGGGTCTGCGCTGATTGTTTATCAGCGCAGCCCCCCTCAGATGCCCACACTGGACCACCAGGGACTCCACTAGGACCACCAGGGAAGTGGGCAACATGTGGATGGCCAGGTATGTACCCCCTGGCCATCCACATGTGCAAATGATGCCCAATCTGTGCCAGTCAGTGCCCACAAATGGGCACTGGCTGGCACCATCAAGTAGCAATCAGTGCCACCCATCACCCAGCAATGCCACCCAGTGTTATCAGTGCCACCCATCAGTGTAATCAGTGCCACCCATCAGTGTCCAGCAGTGCCACCTATCAGCGTCCATCCGTGCCCATCAGTGCCCACCTATCAGTGCCCATCAGTGCCCATCCATGCCACCTATCCGTGCCACCCATAAGTACCCATCAGTGCCACCCATAAGTGCCCATCAGTGCCGCCTATGAGTGCCCATCAGTGCCGCCTATGAGTGCCCATCAGTGCCACATATGAGTGCCCATCAGTGCCACATACCAGTGCCACCTATCAGTGCCCATCAGTGCCACCTATCAGTGCCCATCAGTGCCGCCTATCAGTGCCCATCATCAGTGGCCGTCAGTGCCACCTCATCAGTACCACCTCATTGGTGCCACCTCATCGGTGCCCATCAGTGCCGCCTTATCAGTGCCCTTCAGTGCAGCCATATCAGTGCCCATCATTGAAGAAGAAAACGTACTTATTTACAAAAAATTTAACAGAAACAAAGAACAACTTGTTTTTTTTTCAAAATTTTTGGTCTTTTTTTATTTGTTGCGCAAAAAATAAAAATCGCAGAGGTGATCAAATACCACCAAAAGAAAGCTCTATTTGTGGGAACAAAATGATAAAAAATTTGTTTGGGTACAGTGTTGTATGACCGCGCAATTGTCATTCAAAGTGCGACAGTGCTGAAAGCTGAAAATTGGTCTGGGCGGGAAGGTGTCTAAGTGCCAAAAAAAAAAGTTATATTGCTTCTATAAACTTCTAGTCCCATTAGCCCCCATGTCATGGAGATGAAGAAAGGCAGACATAATTTAAGTTAGCAACCATGGCTCCTTCCATAGATTCATGAGTGAATGTAGCCACCCAGGGACCGGGAGAATGTTCTTCACAGCATTACTAGGTGAAAATAAAGGGGGGAAGCCTAAATAATTAAAACAAATGCAGTCCCTACATCTAAGGACTTTTAACCTCAATGTATTACATTTCTTTTGTTTACATACGCTTTAATGATCATCTATTGTCATACCTGACTTGATGGTGTATTTGTTGAAAAAATTGTGTTTTCTTTTTTTTAAGAGAATACTACAATATAAACCCCCCCCCCCCCCATTAAAGTAGCAATTAAAAACTATATTTATTCTATTTCTGTCATCTAAATGTACTCTACAACATGCTATGTACCCTCACTGCGGTTTTAACTAACCCTCTTTACTACATCGCTTCTGGCATTGACACCTGTTCTCAACATTTTGGGACCAAGTAATTCAACTAGTCTTTCACCGTGTTACGTATACTGTAAATATCTGAAACGTGTGCCGTGCATTTGCTTAAAGGCATCTCCAAAGCATGAACAGTGCCTTGAAAAAGTATTCACACCCCTTGAAGTTTTCTACATTTTGTCATGCTACAACCAAAAATGTAAATGTATTTTATTGGGATTTTATGTGATAGACCAACACAAAGTGGCACATAATTGTGAAGTGGAAGGAAAATGATAAATGGTTTTCCAAATATTTTACAAATAAATATCTGAAAAGTGTGGGGTGCATTTGCATTCAGCCCCCTTTACTCTGATACCCCTAACTAAATCTAGTGGAACCAATTGCCTTCAGAAGTCACCTACTTAGTAAATAGAGTCCACCTGTGTGTAATTTAATCTCAGTATAAATACAGCTGTTCTGTAAAGCCCTCAGAGGTTTATTAGAGATCCTTAGTGAACAAACAGCACCATGAAGGCCAAGGAACACACCAGGCAGGTCAGGGATAAAGTTGTGGAGAAGTTAAAAGCAGGGTTAGGTTATAAAAAAACATCCCAAGCTTTGAACATCTCACGAAGCAGAACAATGGAAAGAGTATTAGACATGGGAACTGTCAAAAATTTGTTTCGTTTCGTCCCGTTTTGTATATTAAAAAATTCGTAATTCGTAATTCGTGTACGAAATTCCGTTCGAATTCGTACGAAATACGAAATTCGGACAAATCGTAATTTTTTTTCCGAATCGTTAGTAAAATTACGAATCGTTACGAATCGTTACGAATCGTTACGAATCGTTAACGCGGCTAATGAATTGTTGGTTCTCATAACACAGAGAACAATTCGAATCCAACTGCAAATATCGAATTTCAATTTCAAGTTACGAATCGTTATGAATCGTTACGAATAGTTACGAATCGTTAGTAAATCCAACTACCAATATCGAATTTCAACTAATTTCAACGAAATTATTATAGCAGATATAACGAATGAATTCGGATGAATTCGAATGACAAAGTGTCATTTTTGCAGAAAAAAAAAGCGTAGGGGTCCCCAGCCAAAAAAAAAAAAATGGCGTGGGGTCCCCCCCAAATATCCATACCAGACCCTTTATCCGAGCACGCAACCTGGCAGGCCGCAGGAAAGGAGGGGGGGACGAGAGCGGCCCCCCCTCCCGCCTGAACCGTACCAGGCCACATGCCCTCACATTGGGAGGGTGCTTTGGGGTCCCCCCCAAAGCACCTTGTCCCCATGTTGATGAGGACAAGGGCCTCATCCCCACAACCCTGGCCGGTGGTTGTGGGGGTCTGCGGGCGGGGGGCTTATCGGAATCTGGAAGCCCCCTTTAACAAGGGGACCCCCAGATCCCGGCCCCCCCCCCCTGTGTGAAATGGTAAGGGGGTACAAAAGTACTCCTACCATTTCACCAAAAAAGTGGCAAAAAATGGTAAAAATGACAGGAGACGGTCTTTGACAATTCCTTTATTAAAATCTTCTTTCTTCTTTCTTCATCCTTCGGTTTCTTCATCTTCTCCTTCCGTCATCTTCTCCTTCCGTCATCTTCTTCCATCTTCTTCTTCCTTCGATTCGCTTCTTCTTCCTCCGGTCTTCTCGTCCTTCTCGTCCGGCGTCGTCCTTCTCGTCCGGCATCGTCGTCTCTTCTCGCAGGCCGCTCCTCGCAATGGGAGGCTCCCGCTCTGTGAGGCTTCGCTGCGGCTGACAGGTCTTTTATAACGAAGGCACCTGGTAACCCCGCCCCCTCTGACGCATGGGGACGTCATGTGGAATTCCCTATGGCTTTCCCCATGACGTCAGAGGGGGGGCGGGGTCACCAGGTGCCTTCGTTATAAAAGAGCTGTCAGCCGCAGCGAAGCCTCACAGAGCGGGAGCCTCCCATTGCGAGGAGCGGCCTGCGAGAAGAGACGACGATGCCGGACGAGAAGGACGACGCCGGACGAGAAGGACAAGAAGACCGGAGGAAGAAGAAGCGAATCGAAGGAAGAAGAAGATGGAAGAAGATGACGGAAGGAGAAGATGACGGAAGGAGAAGATGACGGAAGGAGAAGATGAAGAAGGAAGACCAGAAGAAAGAAGAAAGAAGATTTTAATAAAGGAATTGTCAAAGACTGTCTCCTGTAATTTTTACCATTTTTGCCACTTTTTTGGTGAAATGGTAGGGGTACGTTTGTACCCCCTTACCATTTCACACAGGGGGGGGGCCGGGATCTGGGGGTCCCCTTGTTAAAGGGGGCTTCCAGATTCCGATAAGCCCCCCGCCCGCAGACCCCCACAACCAATGGCCAGGGTTGTGGGGAAGAGGCCCTTGTCCTCATCAACATGGGGACAAGGTGCTTTGGGGGTCTCAGACCCCCAAAGCACCCTCCCAATGTTGAGGGCATGTGGCCTGGTATGGTTCAGGAGGGAGGGGGGGCCGCTCTCGTCCCCCCCTCTTTTCCTGCGGCCTGCCAGGTTGCGTGCTCGGATAAGGGTCTGGTATGGATTTTATGGGGGACCCCACGCCATTTTTTTTGGCTATGGTTCCCCTTAAAATCCATCCCAGACCTCAAGGGTCTGGTATGGATTTTGAGGGGGACCCTACGCCATTTTTTTTTTTTTTTTTGGCTGGGGTCCCCCTTAATATCCATCCCAGACCTGAAGGGCCTGGTTATTGAATTTGGGGGGACCCCTACGCTTTTTTTTATCAATGACTTCAATGAATGACTGTTCTCTGTATTACGGATCCAACAATTCATTTGCCGGCAATAGCCGCAAATGATATTAAATAGTTTTTATCCGCTATTATAATTTCTTTCATATTAGTTGAAATTAGATATTTGTTAGTTACAATACAACATTCGAATTGTTCTCTGTATTACGGGAATCTGCAATTAGCCGCGAGTGATTTTAAATGTCTTTTTTTTCCTGCAAAAATTACACATTGTACAGAGAGAGTTGTAAGCACGGGAAACATGACCCCTTCTATATACTATATACTATATACTATAGAGTATGCCTATGAAGGGGGTCATGTTTCCCGTGCTTACAACTCTCTCTGTACAATGTGTAATTTTTGCAGGAAAAAAAGACATTTAAAATCACTCGCGGCTAATTGCCGATTCCTGTAATACAGAGAACAATTCGAATGTTGTATTGTAACTAACAAATATCTAATTTCAACTAATATGAAAGAAATTATAATAGCGGATATAACGAATGCTTCGAATGCTTCGAGATTCAGTATATCTAATATAGAGAAATGTTCCCGCACAGTGTCATTTTTGCAGTAAAAAAAAACTATTTAAAATCACTCGCGGCTATTGCCGGCAAATGTATTGTTGGATCCGTAATACAGAGACCAGTCATTCATTGAAGTCATTGATAAAAAAAAGCGTAGGGGTCCCCCCAAATTCAATAACCAGGCCCTTCAGGTCTGGGATGGATATTAAGGGGGACCCCAGCCAAAAAAAAAAAAAATGGCGTAGGGTCCCCCTCAAAATCCATCCCAGACCCTTGAGGTCTGGGATGGATTTTAAGGGGAACCCTAGCCAAAAAAAAATGGCGTGGGGTCCACCATAAAATCCATACCAGACCCTTATCCGAGCACGCAACCTGGCAGGCCGCAGGAAAAGAGGGGGGGACGAGAGCGGCCCCCCTCCCTCCTGAACCATACCAGGCCACATGCCCTCAACATTGGGAGGGTGCTTTGGGGTCTGAGACCCCCAAAGCACCTTGTCCCCCATGTTGATGAGGACAAGGGCCTCTTCCCCACAACCCTGGCCATTGGTTGTGGGGGTCTGCGGGCGGGGGGCTTATCGGAATCTGGAAGCCCCCTTTAACAAGGGGACCCCCAGATCCCGGCCCCCCCCCTGTGTGAAATGGTAAGGGGGTACAAAAGTACCCCTACCATTTCACCAAAAAAGTGGCAAAAATGGTAAAAATTACAGGAGACAGTCTTTGACAATTCCTTTATTAAAATCTTCTTTCTTCTTTCTTCTGGTCTTCCTTCTTCATCTTCTCCTTCCATCATCTTCTCCTTCCGTCATCTTCTTCCATCTTCTTCTTCCTTCGATTCGCTTCTTCTTCCTCCGGTCTTCTCGTCCTTCTCGTCCGGCGTCGTCCTTCTCGTCCGGCATCGTCGTCTCTTCTCGCAGGCCGCTCCTCGCAATGGGAGGCTCCCGCTCTGTGAGGCTTCGCTGCGGCTGACAGCTCTTTTATAACGAAGGCACCTGGTGACCCCGCCCCCCCTCTGACGTCATGGGGAAAGCCATAGGGAATTCCACATGACGTCCCCATGCGTCAGAGGGGCCGGGGTTACCAGGTGCCTTCGTTATAAAAGACCTGTCAGCCGCAGCGAAGCCTCACAGAGCGGGAGCCTCCCATTGCGAGGGGCGGCCTGCGAGAAGAGACGACGATGCCGGACGAGAAGGACGACGCCGGACGAGAAGGACGAGAAGACCGGAGGAAGAAGAAGCGAATCGAAGGAAGAAGAAGATGGAAGAAGATGACGGAAGGAGAAGATGACGAAGGAGAAGATGAAGAAACCGAAGGATGAAGAAAGAAGAAAGAAGATTTTAATAAAGGAATTGTCAAAGACCGTCTCCTGTCATTTTTACAATTTTTGCCACTTTTTTGGTGAAATGGTAGCAGTACTTTTGTACCCCCTTACCATTTCACACAGGGGGGGGGCCGGGATCTGGGGGTCCCCTTGTTAAAGGGGGCTTCCAGATTCCGATAAGCCCCCCGCCCGCAGACCCCCACAACCACCGGCCAGGGTTGTGGGGATGAGGCCCTTGTCCTCATCAACATGGGGACAAGGTGCTTTGGGGGGGACCCCAAAGCACCCTCCCAATGTTGAGGGCATGTGGCCTGGTACGGTTCAGGCGGGAGGGGGGGCCGCTCTCGTCCCCCCCTCCTTTCCTGCGGCCTGCCAGGTTGCGTGCTCGGATAAAGGGTCTGGTATGGATTTTGAGGGGGACCCCACGCCATTTTTTTTTTTTTTTGGCCGGGGTTCCCCTTAAAATCCATCCCAGACCTGAAGGGTCTGGTATGGATATTTGGGGGGGGACCCCACGCCATTTTTTTTTTTTTTTTTGGCTGGGGTCCCCCTTAATATCCATACCAGACCTGAAGGGCCTGGTTATTGAATTTGGGGGGACCCTACGCTTTTTTTTTTTTTTTTTATATCAATGAATGACTGTTTTTTAAATAGCTTTTTTTTCTGCAAAAATGACACTTTGTCATTCGAATCATTCGAATTCATTCGAATGCATTCGAATTCATTCGTTATATCTGCTATAATAATTTCGTTTGAATTAGTTGAAATTTGATATTGGTAGTTGGATTCGAATAATTTGGAGCTGAAATTCGTAAACGGAATTTTTCCTGCAAAAATGACACTTTGTCATTCGAATTCATTCGAATCCATTCGAATTCATTCGAATCATTCGGCGACGAAATTCGTAAACGGAATTTCGTATTCCGTACGGAATTCGTAAAAAAAAAAAATTCGTACTACAGATTCGTAAATTCGTACGAATTTCGAAAAATTCGTACGAATTACAAATTCGTACGAAACGAATCGCACATGTCTAAAGAGTATGGCACAACTGCAAACCTACAAAGACATGGCCGTCCACCTAAACTGACAGGCCGGGCAAGGAGAGCATTAATCAGAGAAGCAGCCAAGAGGTCCATGGTAACTCTGGAGGAGCTGCAGAGATCCACAGCTCAGGTGGGAGAATCTGTCCACAGGAAAACTATTAGTCGTGCACTCCACAAATCTGATCTTTATGGAAGAGTGACAAGAAGAAAGCCATTGTTGAAAGTCATAAGAAGTCCTGTTTGCAGTTTGCGAGACGCCATTTGGGGGACACAGCAAATATGTGGAAGAAGGTGCTCTGGTCAGATGAGACCACAATTTAACTTTTTGGCTTAAAAGAAAAATGCTGTGGCTGAAAACTAACACTCCACATCACCCTGAACACACCATCCCCACCGTGAAACATGGTGGTGGCAGCATCATATTGTGGGGATGCTTTTCTTCAGCAGGGACAGGGAAGCTGGTCAGAGTTGATGGGAAGATGGATGGGGCCAAATACAGGGCAATCTTAGAAGAAAACCTGTTAGAGTTTGCAAAAGACTTGAGACTGGGGTGGAGGTTCACCTTCCAGCAGGACAACGACCCTAAATATACAGCCAGAGCAACAGTGGAATGGTTTAGATCAAAGCATATTCATGTGTTAGAATGGCCCAGTCAAACTCCAGATCTAAATCCAATTGAGAATATGTGGCAAGACTTGAAAATTGCCGTTCACAAACGTTCTCCATCCAATATGACAGAGCTTGAGCTATTTTGCAAAGAACAATGGGCAAAAGTGTCACTCTCTGGATGTGCAAAGCTGGTAGAGACATCCTCAAAAAGACTTACAGCTGTAATTGCAGCGAAAGGAAGTTCTACAAATTATTGACTATGTTTCACATATTTTTATTTTCCTTCCACTTCACAATTACAGTATTTGCCACTTTGTGTTGGTCTATTACATAAAATCCCAATAAAATACATTTTATGTTTTTGGTTGTAACACGACAAAATGTGGAAAATTTCAAGGGGTATGAATACTTTTTCAAGACACTGTACCTAAGTCTCCTCTTTTTCTATTATTCAGCTATGATTTGATAAAGGTGGACTAGCACAACAGGAAAACTCTAAAGCTGGTATCCCCCAATCAGGACCGGTGATAGACTCTTTTGTGCCCTAGGCAAGACCAGCCACTTGTACCCATCGCCCCCCCACCCCCCAAAAAAATATAAAGCTTCAAAATATTTTTATATACAGTAGAAATCTCAGTGCAACCTATTTAGGGCTGCTTTTCACCTCCCTGACAGGAAAAAGTGGGGTAGGGTAATCTGCCAATCTGCTGGGGAAATTCACTTCCTCTTCCCTCACCTCAATCACTGCAGAACCTTCACTCGCTGCATGCAGTTCTGAATCTTGTGTGCAGGCTTCTAACTGCATCAGGGCCATTTCATCCCACACCCACTAAGACAGGAAGCCCGTGGGATGAAGATTTATTTGGAATAATGGACAGTGCACTTTGTGCACCCATTGGCTACCCCCTGTTGCCTTCTTAGCCAATGGGTAGCTTAAGCTTATAAGTCCCACCCTCCTGACATCACACAGGACTTCCCGAGTCCGGCATGTTATTTTATAATTCAGGCAGGCTGGAAACACATGTATTATATAATGGGATTATCTGTAATCACTGTCCCTGCCAGGCCATTCTGCTTACCAGTAGCATGGAGAAGAAAGGCTGGTATGTGGCAGTGCGGTACCTGTAGCTGAAAGGCTACATTGACATTGATGGATGCTCTGGAGGGGGGGGGGGCTGGATCCACCCCCCCCTATTTATGCCCCTGTGGCAGAAAGCAGAGAATCAAGCGGCTGTGGCTGTGCCCTAGGTGGCAGTGCACCCTGGGCAGCTGCTTAGTTAGCCTAGGAGTAGCGCCGGCCCTGCCCCAATGGATACACATCTGTTTGTTGAAAAAAAATATCCTCAAAGTCTAGACAGTCTCTTCAATGGCCACCATCACAGCAATTAATAGACATGTGCGATTCGGTTCGTAACGAATGTATTTCCTTACAAATTTGTTAGTATTCGTACATTCGGATCAATACAAACATCCGAGTAGCTGAAAGAACCAAAATACGAAAATTCCGAAATTACAAATAAGCAAAATAACGAACACGCGAAAATACGAACTTGCGAACGGACAAACTTACGAAAATATGAAACTCAGAAACAGTAAAAGAAAGAAAATTACATCTATAAAGAATGATTTACATTTCGTATTTTCAATCCTTTGTCTGTTCATAATTTCATATGTTCGTATTTGCATTTGTGTGTTTGTAATTTCGTTTCTTCGTCTGTTCGTAATTTCATTTCTTCGTGTTCTCGAATCGTTCTTTTGAATGGACAGTGTAAGTGTGTCTTAATATATGTTTGTAATTTCGTATGTTCGTAATTTCGTGTTCTCGAATTGTTCTTTTGAATGGGCAATGTATTAGTGAGTGATGTATCATACTTAATATCTTAAACCAATCAGCCAATCAGCCCTTTTGTGTCGGAGTCACACTGCATTGCTGAATCTTTTTAGATTCAGTTGAGGAGGAGACGGAGTCCAGTCTGGTGACTGAGGGAGTGGACTGGAGCAAGTACAGGAGGACTTATTAGAAAAGCAAACATAAGATTATTATTCTTTATATCCTACGAAAGTACGAATCAACGGAAAAGGCAATCTCACAAAAGTAACAATTACTAAATTACAAGTAGTGTACCGAATAAACGAAAATTATTATCTAACAAAATTACGAATGTCGAATCAAAGAAAATTAGACTGACGGAATTACAAATCATTTCGTATCATCGAAAATATAACTGTTACGAAAATACGAATATGAATCCTCGCGTCTTACAAAATTACGAATCATTAGACTAAGGCCCCTTTCACACTGGGGCGGGAGCGGCGGCGCTGCTTTACCGTCGTTTCAGCCGCAGTATTCGGCCGCTAGCGGTGCGGTTTTAACCCTCGCTAGCGGCCGAAAAAGGGTTAAAATCCCCCGCCGTAGCGGCGCTTTGCGGCGGTATTGCCGCAGTATTACCGCGGTGTCCCATTGAAATCAATGGGTAGGAGCAGTATAGAAGCGGTGAATACACCGCTCCTAAGATGCTGCTAGCAGGACTTTTTTGACCGTCCTGCTAGCGCACCGCTCCAGTGTGAAAGCCCGCCGGCTTTCACACTGGAGTGAATGGGGCCGGATTTTGTCAGGCGCTGTACAGGCGCTATTTTTAGTGATGTACCGCCTGAAAAACGCCCCAGTGTGAAAGGGGCCTAACGGAAGCACGAATCATTTCGTATCAACAAAAATACGAACGAGTCCGAATATGAAAACTCGCGTCATACGAAATTACGAATCAAAGGAAACGTAAAGAAACTAAACAAAACAAAATTTTTTTTTGCACAAGTCTAGCAATTAAAAAGGATTTTACAACACTTCTCTATGGATGCAGAAATCCAGAACTTAGCTCCCACCAAACACTACTTTACTAGATGGAAGTCATTCATTGAGCAGACCTTCTCTTCATTTGAAATATCATCTTTGATGGCCACCTTTCAATATACCAAATGGTACACCAAAGCCAATCTGATAAACTCACTGGGCAAGTTGAATATAAGAACGCAATTGCATAGATTCCACTGAACACATCTATTTTATTTCTTCACTGTGTTATATTTGACGGGTGTTCTTCAGGAGGACTTGTTAGCCCCTCTTATTCTATACCTATACACTGATTATTATTGTTTTAAAGAGGCCTATATATGTCTTTAACACATTTGTTTTTGTCTAGTAATATGTTGGTCTGTGGACTTATTCATGCTCAGTCCGATGGACAGTCACCCAATCCTCCAGTCAGTTTTCTCTAATGCCCCGTACACGCGGTCGGAAATTCCGACGGAAAATGTCCAATCGGACCATGTTGTCGTAAAATCCGGCCGTGTGTGGGCTCCATCTGACTTTTTCCGTCGGAATTTCCGACGGAAGAAATTTGAGATCCTGCTCTCAAATTTTCCAACAACAAAATCCGATTGGACTTTTTCCGATCGTGTGTCGAGAATTCCGACGGACAAAGTGCCACGCATGCTCAGATCAAATTACGAGACCAAAGCTATTGGCTACTAGCCTCTGCGTAGTTCCGTCGTACGCAACGAACGTCACCATGTTCAGAATGATCGGATTTTCCGACAACATTGTCCGACCGTGTGTATGCAACACCAGTGTCGGACAAAATCCGTCTGAAAAATTCAGACGGATTTTGTGGTCGGAATTTCCAACCGTGTGTACGGGGGCTTACAGTGCAGAGCAACAGTTTTGTTAAAAAAAAAAAAATGTAAAAACAAATCCCCTACATGTGAACTTTTCAAATTGCAAAGATGTTGCACTCTTTATTGCAGATTTGTACCTCTCTCCGTTCTAATAAAATGGATCTTCTAGCAAAATACATTAAAGCCAACAGGGAGGTCAAACTGAAGCTGTTTTAATGGGCGTTAAATGGCTCATGAGGGTTACAGAAACTTCTTTCAAAAATCATGGACCTGTTCTTGTGCCAGAAAAAAAGCAACTTTATTATTTTACTTTTCTTTCACAGATAAAAGAAAACAGACAGTGGAAAAAATAAATTAAAAGAGGAAAGCAACAGTACACAGTACACAAATAACAATAAAATAGGCACAAAAAATACAAATACAGAGACCAATTAAATGAAATAAACTAACTAATTATTCTAAATAGGATAACAAGCTCTCCTACCCTCTAAATATAAATATAAATATATATATATATATATATATATATATATATATATATATATATATATATATATATATATATTATATATATATATATTTTTTTTTTTTTTTTTTTTTTTTATTATTATTTAAAAGGAGCTCAATGAGCGAACATGAAAGTGTTTTGCAGAAATCACTCTGCCCATAGATATCCTGGAGGCAGCTTATGCCATGTGAACAGAAAATATTTTTAGTCTATCCAAATATTTATTTCCTGACAGCTGTTGACTGGTGGTGTCTACAGGCAACCATAGACATGCAACTGTCATAAGATTTACTCAAATTTGTTAATTGTCATCTGCAGTTTTTCCTAGGGTTCTAATGAAATAGTTATGCAAATAGTGACTTTCTTAGAGTCGCTATTTGCATATCCTTAGATACGCCCTTGCCATCTAAGTGATAATGCCTGCTGATAGGCCACTCTGTGGGTCATGTATTTCCTTCCCTAGAAGGGAGTAGGAATAAGCAATGCATCTTTGGTATTAGAGAGAGGAATAGTGCCCCATCGCTGGTGTCAGTGGGAGGAATAGTGCCCCTACCATTGATGTCAGTGGGAGGAATAGTGCCCCATCGTTGGTGTCAGTGGGACGAATAGTGTCCCATTGTTGATGTCAGTGGCATGAATTATGCCACATTGTTGACGTCAGCCATAGGAACAGTGTCCCATTGTTGTTGTCAGGGGGAGGAATAGTGCCCCATCATTGGTGTCAGTGGGAGGAATAATGCCCCATTGTTGATGTCAGTAGCAGGAATTATGCCACATTGTTGACGTCAGCCATAGGAAGTGGGACTAAGCAATGCATCTTTGGTATTAGGGAGAGAAATAGTGCCCCATCGCTGGTGTCAGTGGGAGGGATAGTGCCCTACCATTGATGTCAGTGGGAGGAATAGCGCCCCATTGCTGGTGTCAGTGAGAGGAATAGCACCCTATCATTGGTTTCAGTGGGAGGAATAGTGTCCTATTGTTTGTGTTAGTGGGACGAATAGTGCCCCAATGTTCGTGTCAGTAGAAGGAATATTGCCCTATTATTGGTGTCGTGGGAGGAATAGTGTCTTGTGTCAGTGGAAGGAAAAGTGCCCCAAAGCCCGGATAAAGTGTCAGGGCTGGGCTCAGCCCTTCCTTCTCTGAGCTGGCCACTCTGCTAATTGCCAGCTCCTATCTCTCCACAGTTACTCACATGTTGATGATATCCTGCTCGTCAGTCCTGCCTACTTAAGCTGTCCAGCCCAGAGGATCTCCTCTGGGATCGCCTTCACCTTGGTCAACATCACAGAGACTATCTCCTGTGTTCCTGTTAAAGATTTGCTTGGCTGACATCCCTTCTGGCTCCAGATCCTCCTTGCTGTTCCACTACACTGACCCCTGACTTTCTGGCATGGCTGACTATCCGTTCGGGTTACCAAACTTTGGCTACGTTTGTTCTATTTACCTTTATTATTAAACAAGTGTGATTGAACTGTACTTCTGTCTCAGTCTGATTCATGGTTTCTGACATAAAGGCCAAGCAAATGGCCACATCCGGCCACTGGGGCCACAATTTGGAGACCACTGCCTCGCCAAAAATGAAATTCCTGTTGCAGAGGATGCCTAAAATCTAACTTGCATCTTAGTGCATACTTCTGGGTAACTGGCAACTTCCCATCTGTTGCCAAAGCTAAATATAGCTGACCTGAATGCATCTCCACCACTTAGGAAAAGTCTTGTATTTTTTATCAAAATAAAGTACATTGTTTGTTTGTGCCAGCTTGGCCCAAATTAACTATTTAAATTCATAGTAAAGCTGGGACTATAACCATTCGGTGCATTCTCTGTGTTCTAATTTTTTGCAGTTTTGGCATCACTTTAGCAGTAATTACCCCTTAGGGAGAAGCTCACTAAAAATGAAATTCCTGTTGCAGATGATGCCTAAAATCTGACTTCTATATTATTTTTTTAATTGCTATTTTTTTTTCAATGAAAGTGAAGTTACCCTTCAAGTCAACTCTGGCTGGTGCTGGAGGAAAAGCAATCTTATGAAAACAGCTATGCTTATGCTGACAGAGATTTTCTTTAGTGGTTACTTTAGTTTTTTTACACTTGTCACAAGTTTGCTTTAAGCCATTATGCTGCGCATTAGTAGCTTTGTTACATAAAGTAGCTTATACATTAGTCTAATTGCTCGATAATGATGAAATCTATTAAGTACCATCTGAGTCAAAATTGGCCACCCAGCACCATTCTAATTTTAGAAAGTATTTTTTTCTTTCCAGGAAAAAAAAAATTCTAATGAATGTTGTCTAGACCGGAAGATTGTCCTGCTTAATGACCAGGCCATTTATTTGCGATTCGGCATTGCGTCGCTAACTGACAATTGCGCAGTCGTGTGACGTTGTACCCAAACAAAATTGATGTCCTTTTTTCCCACAAATAGAGCTTTCTTTTGGTGGTATTTGATCACCTCTGCATTTTTAATTTTTTGCTATAATAAATATCCCCAAAAATGTTTTTAAAAAACTAATTTCTTCATCAGTTTAGGCCAATATATATTCTTCTACATATTTTTGGTAAAAAAAAACAAAAACGCAATAAGCGTATATTGATTGGTTTGCGCAAAACTTGGTTGCGGCCAGACGGAGCCTCGGAAAATGACAGCAAACATCGTAAATGTCCGTAATTTGCCACGAATGCGCAGAACGGCATTCGACGGAACAACGGAAATGTCCATAATTGTCGGTCTGCGCAGGCGCGGCCAACTTACGAACATTTCCGAGTTAAGAACAGGCGGACAGTCCCTAACGAGTTTGTAACTCAGGGACCCCCTGTAATGGCGTTGACCTGCGATTTTTAGCGGTACGGCGACCTTGCGGTGGATAACGAGAGACAATTTTTTAGGACAAGAACATTTTGGGATTTTTTTGGGCTACTAGATGTCATTATAGCCCAACTCCACTTGAAAAATAAAAAAATAAATAAAATAAATTCCCTAGATAAAGTTAAAAAAAAAAAGCTCTGGATGCAAAACTCATCTGATCTCTCGTTCCACCACCTGCAAAAATTCAAATTCTCAAATAGATGGTGCCCCTTTTCTAGGACCCCCAATATCATTCATCCCACATCCTGTCAGCCCAGGTTATCAAGGACCCACCCCCTAGGGCAGTGATGGCGAACCTTGGCACCCCAGATGTTTTGGAACTACATTTCCCATGATGCTCATGCACTCTAAAGTGGTTGGGCATCATGGGAAATGTAGTTCCAAAACATCTGGGGTGCCAAGGTTCACCATCACTGCCCTAGGGGTACATAATCCAGCCACCTCTGGCTTCCCAAACAAATACTATAGAAAGTTGCACCCACAGTTAGGTTAAAGTGACACTCTGGCTGCAATACTAATCTGATCTCTCGTTCCACCACCTGCAAAAATTTAATTTCTCAACTAGATGGTGCCCCTTTTCTAGGACCCTCAGTATCATTCAACCCACATCCTCTCAGTCCAGGTTGTCAAGGCCCTACCCCCTAGGGCAGTGATGGCAAACCTTGGCACCCCAGATGTTTTGGAACTACATTTCCCATGATGCTCATGCAGTCTGCAGTGTAGTTGAGCATCACGGGAAATGTAGTTCCAAAACATCTGGGGTGCCAAGGTTCACCATCACTGCCCTAGGGGTACATAATGCAGCCACCATTGGCTTTCCAAACAAATACTATAGAAAGTTGCACCCACAGTTAGGTTAAAGCGACAATCTGGCTGCAATACTCATCTGATCTCTCGTTCCACCACCTGCAAAAATTAAATTTTTTAACTAGCTGGTGCCCCTTTTCTAGGACCCCCAGTATCATTCAACCCACATCCTGTCAGCCCAGGTTGTCAAGCCCCCACCCTCTAGGGCAGTGATGGTGAACCTTGGCACCCCAGATGTTTTGGAACTACATTTCCCCATGATGCTCATGCACTCTGCAGTGTGGTTGGGCATCATGGGAAATGTAGTTCCAAAACATCTGGGGTGCCAAGGTTCACCATCACTGCCCTAGGGGTACATAATCCAGCCACCCTTGGCTTTCCAAACAAATACTATAGAAAGTTGCACCCACAGTTAGGTTAAAGCGACACTCTGGCTGCAATACTCATCTGATCTCTCGTTCCACCACCTGCAAAAATGTAATTTCTTAACTAGATGGTGCCCCTTTTCTAGGACCCCCAGTATCATTCAACCCACATCCTGTCAGCCCAAGTTGTCAAGGACCCACCCCCTAGGGCAGTGATGGCGAACCTTGGCACCCCAGATGTTTTGGAACTACATTTCCCATGATGCTCATGCACTCTGCAGTGTGGTTGGGTATCATGGGAAATGTAGTTCCAAAACATCTGGGGTGCCAAGGTTCACCATCACTGCTCTAGGGGTACATAATCCAGCCACCCTTGGCTTTCCAAGCAAATACTATAGAAACTTGTACCCACAGTTAGATAAAGAAGAAGAGGAAAAGCAGCCATGATGTCGCCCGACTGAAGACCCTTGGAAAAAGGTACGCATAAAGATTTTCTTTATTCAAAAAGGGTGGGGGTGAAGGGGGTCAGATGGGGAAAGGGGAATGGTTGGAGTTGTACTTTAAAGCCAATTGCACCCTTAAATGCCACCAAAGATACCATTCCATAATGCATTTAGCCAAAACTTAAATCTTCAAATTTACACAAAAATTTGGGGGAAATGAAAACTCAACTTATCCATAATTGTTTGTTGTGTACTTCTGTTAATTAGCCAATCCCCCTTTAATTGGCCCCACCCACTTGTAGGTCTGAATTAGGTATAACATTATAACAGTATTCAGTGCTTAGCTCGTAGCCCATCGGATGGGCACAGGCACACATTTTACTAGAATGTCAGATGCTGGATGCATTTTAGCTTCTTGCATAGCAAAAGGACATGAAAGTATCAGCTGTTATATTTTCAGATTTCAACAGCTTCACACTTCACACCCTTTCTCCCTATTTAATCAAAACCAGAGGTCTCTTTTAATCGGGCTCTAAAAAAAAAAAAAAAAAAAAAAAAATGATTTATTGGATCAAATGCACTAACTGCCTGTTGCTTTAATCTTATCATTAAAGTCATGGAAAATGGCCGTGTTTAACAAAAATAAAGACATACTCCATTTTGGACAGCGTTGCAGATAAATAAACAGGACTTCTGCGCAGGACGGGGCCAAATCTGCAGTTCTGGCATCTCCGTTGCAGCACAAGTTCCAGCGCCTGATTTTAATTTGGAAAGGCAAATTCGCAGCTGTGCTCAACAAGCCAGTCTATGGGAGGATTTGAGGGGAACGGCCATTAGCAGACATTAGGTCTGACCACAAACTTAAATGCACAAAGCTTTCAAGGATTGGAGCCAACAGAGCAATGGAAATACACTGCACTGAGCTCTTCCGCTTGCTGGCACGGACTTTGGTGGAGGGGGTCATGTAGAGGCCACCTATTCTTGTTGGGTGCCTAAACCATTAAAAAAGTTGTCTCGTTCCAGGGCTGATGTTATGAACCTGGACCATCTTCCTAGTTCTATTCTCCTTGTAGCTTCCAATTGCAAAGCTCCCAACCATCCTTTAAGTTGATGGAATTGTCCATTTTTTTTTTTTAAACCTAATCCCTTTTTCCTCCTCGATTGTCCCTCTTTTTAGTCTGATGTATAAACTTCTATACAAAGTATACTTTTAATTTTCCAATATTTTTACGGAAAATATAATGTACAGAAATTGTCAACAACAAAAATATAATATCAGATTATCACCAGTGAAACATAGGAGTATGTCAAAAATTAAGACAATAAACGCACATGAACTTTAATGTCATCCCAGTCTTAGTCCGTAGGGTTCAATATTGAATTGGCCCACCCATTGCAGCTATAACAGCTTCAACTCTTCTGGGAAGGCTGTCCACAAGGTTTAGGAGTGTTTCACTTCAGCCTACTTACTATTACTTCAGCCTTTAGGGGGGCCAGAGTGAGGTCAGTGAAAGTAGAAAATGTCCTGGCATCAGTAGGGGTAAACTACACCCCATCTTTAGTATTAGGTGGAAGAATAGTGCCCCATTATTGGTGTCAGTGGGAGAAATATTGCCCCATGATTGGTGTCAGTGGGAGAAATAGTGAATAGTGCCCCCTCATTGGTGTCAGTGGGAGAAATAGTGCCCCATCATTGGTGTCAGTGGGAGGAATAGTGTCCCATCATTGGTGTCAGTGGGAGGAATAGTGCCCCATTATTGGTGCCAGTGGGAGGAATAGTGCCCCCATTATTGGTGCCAGTGGGAGGAATAGTGCCCCCATTATTGGTGCCAGTGGGAGGAATAGTGCCCCCATTATTGGTGCCAGTGGGAGGAATAATGCCCCATTATTGGTGCCAGTGATGGGCACCGATGAGGTGGCACCAATGAGGTGGTACTGATGAGGTGGCACTGACGGCCACTGATGATGGGCACTGATAGGCGGCACTGATGGGCACTGATAGGTGGCACTGATGGGCACTGATAGGTGGCACTGGTATGTGGCACTGATGGGCACTCATATGTGGCACTGATGGGCACTCATAGGCGGCACTGATGGGCACTTATGGGTGGCACTGATGGGTACTTATGGGTGGCACGGATAGGTGGCATGGATGGGCACTGATGGGCACTGATAGGTGGGCACTGATGGGCACGGATGGACGCTGATAGGTGGCACTGCTGGACACTGATGGGTGGCACTGATTACACTGATGGGTGGCACTGATAACACTGGGTGGCATTGCTGGGTGATGGGTGGCACTGATTGCTACTTGATGGTGCCAGCCAGTGCCCATTTGTGGGCACTGACTGGCACAGATTGGGCATCATTTGCACATGTGGATGGCCAGGGGGTACATACCTGGCCATCCACATGTTGCCCACTTCCCTGGTGATCCTAGTGGAGTCCCTGGTGGTCCAGTGTGGGCATCTGAGGGGGGCTGCGCTGATAAACAATCAGCGCAGACCCCTCCTGTCAGGAGAGACGCCGATCGGCTCTCCTCTACTCGCGTCTGTCAGACGCGAGTGAGGAAAAGCCGATCACCGGCTTTTCCTGTTGACATCGTGATCAGCCGTGATTGGACACGGCTGATCACGTGGTAAAGAGCCTCCGCCGGAGGCTCTTTACCGAGATCAGTGTAGCGGTGTGTCAGACTGACACACCGCTCCACCAATCGCCGCGATGCGTGCCCCCACGGGCGCACGGCGGCTGTTATCCTGAAGGACGTCATATGACGCCCAGTCAGGATAACGGAACCACTTCCTGGACGTCAATATGCTATTGACCGGGCGGGAAGTGGTTAATTATTTAAAAATTCATTTTTTAGCCCTAAAGAGAAAACAAATACAGGGACCACATCCAAGGACTGGAAAGCTTCCCCGTATTACAATCTTGTTCTTGGGTTTAGTTATCCCTCGATAATCATATTTTATTTGTTTGCCTGGAGTAAAACTTTATTGGTCACATAAATGGATTGCAGGTACCTAGAGTTAAATGCACATACAGCACCTTCAGAATTGTTCCAAAGCATTGGAGCTCACTTATACTATACTAAAATACAAAAAATTGTAGGGCTAGATGTGCCAAGAAGAAGGAGGAACACCACAGGTATGGTGAACCAGGGTGAAAAGTGTGTAAAAATACTATAACACAAGGTGATAGTGTTCCATAACCTCTTAAGGGTAAAAAACACAATGAGTTGTGTGATACCTAAAACATAATAAAGTTCAGACACTAAATAAAAATAAATATAAATAAACTTCATAGAAAGTGTCCAATCAAATGGCTGTGATATAATCCTCTGTGATGAATAGTGGAACAACGTAGACAAAAAATGACTGCGTGGCATATAAAAGCAGGATGGACATTCATATCTCATAGGGGGTTGTAGTTAGATACTTCTTACCAGATAAGGTGGACCCACCTGCCATACGACAGTGGGTCAATCAGGCTTGGACTGGCCAAAAGCCAGAAGCTCATCAGTGATACCAACTTGGAGATGGTCGGAGCCTGTAGAGCAGGGGTGCCCAACCTTTTGAAAAGCGAGGGCAACTTAAGTGACTTGGTAACTGGTCGCGGGCCACAATAAGTGGAGCGGACGGAAGACAGATCCGTGTCCGCTCTGTATATGCAGAGCGGACATGGACACAGCCCACTCTACTCTGTGGGCCCCCCTATCCGATCCAACCAGATGGAAGGGGATGGTAGGTGGGTGCAAATGGACACAAGTCCGTTTACATCTGCTGCTCCATAGAGGTGAATGGAGGGTCCGCGTGGGTTGAACCGATCATGTGAAAAGGGCCTAAGGCTGCATTCACACTGATGTGCGGCAGTTTACCTGCACTGCGGGTGCAGTACAGTGCACCTGTGGCTTTCTTGCAGGTTAGCTGCACTTTGCCATCGATGTCTATTATATCCTGTAGGTGTGGTGCACTTTCTGAAAGCGCGCCAAACCCGCAGATAACAACAGAAGTCTATGACTCAGTACAGGTAACCCGAAGGTGCAATACGCTGCACCTGCGGATCAGTTTGAAAGCAGCCCAGTAACCACTGCAGAACAGATATGCCCATATATATATTCACTGCTTTTAGTAATAAACTTACCTTTAATAACAGTCTTCCATTCAGGTATCGCCGGCTGTTGCTGTCCCATGCAGAATGCATTTGGTATCACTCCGCTTGGGACAGGAGCCGGCGCTATACAGGAAGCATCAGCCAATGCTCCCTCAGCAGCCTCTTGCTTCCTCTTACGCTGGCTTCATTTAAAACATCGATGCTCTGGGATGGAGGGTCGGCAACCCACGATCTGGGCTTGAGAACCCGTTATCCCAAAGCAGGAGGTCGCGGGCCACATCAGAAGGCTCCTGCGGACCATGTGTGGCCCCCGGGCCACTGGTTGGGCACCCCTGCTGTAGAGGGATCACTCCAGGAGCAGATGTTAGATCAATCCGCAAGTATGGATCCAGATATGGAAACCCAATCTCCAGGGCTCGGATTGAGTCTTCAAAGCAGGTAAAGATTAAACCTCAATTGAGGGTCCAAGTGTCACATTAAAACCATGTGGCCAAAAAAGAAAAGGGAAGAGAAAAAGGCTACATATGGTGCAGGTCATAAAAACTAAAAGATTTTTAATCTTATAAAATACAGCACATCAAATGACAGATGATTGCATAAAAATTGATCACAAAAATAGAATTAAAAGCAATGTGGGAAGCAATACATACAGCAAATTCATATTTTGGTGCACCCCTCTTGCCACCTATTCCTCCATATTGGCCTGCAAGACTGCTCATGACATTGCTGCAACAACAAGGAGACGATGTGGAGGGGGGCAAAATGTGTCTGCCTAGATGAAGTCAGTATTTGCATAAATAAAGCACTGATGTTTTAGTAGCTCCTGGCACGATCTGGAAGAAATTGGCGGAAGTGAGCCTTGCATTTTGGTCCTTTCAAATAATGCTGGGTTTATTTCAACAATGATAGAAAATACTAATGCTGCTGCATTGCACAGCTGTCTATGCAGACACATGTCAGCTAATATATCTCCTATAATAATGGACTTTGTGTTGCATGGTATATTTTGAGACCTCTTGTAAATTCTATAGGCTTTGTTCCGCCAATGCTCCCCGTGGGGGCTCTGTCGCTTGCCAAGGACGGTAATATAGTACACATGCAGAAGTAATGTACCATTCCAGACACTATATATGACCTAGACAATTCAATTTACAGTGCTCTCCAGAGCCCCAAACTTACTGCTGCTATAAAGATTTGAGGAAATCGTCAGAATATACGACTCAACATGAAGAGTGCGATTAAATGCTTGTGCATTAACTGCAAACTCAGAAGTTCAGAAGTAGTCATTAAGTGGCACCTGGGCCTTCTGTTCTGTTCTAGGCTGTGTTTTTACATTAGATATAAAGATGCTATTTTAAACAAATTTCTGTGTCAGCTGCATAATGTTGTACTTGGAAGGATCTAATGGTATACATAAACTTTTTTTTAGAAAAGGCTAGCTTTGCTTAAAGGGAAAGTATGGTTGTACCTCCAGTGAGAACATAAATTGAATTATTATTAAAGTAAAAAGTTATTTTTTATCTGACTTTTTTTTTTTTTTTGCAAGATTGTGCTTCCATATTTTTTTTATTGCATTAAATATAAAGATTGATAGATTGGCCACTAGAGGGAGCTGGTACTCAATGTTTAATCATGTTTTCTTGCTATTTAACAATGGATGAGATAAGAAACACTAAATGGGCAAAAGTTTGGGAACACTCGACCATCATAACTACATGTGCCTGTTGGACATTACATTCCAAAACCAAGGGGATTACTATGGCATTGCAATGCCCTCCAACCCCTCTTCATTTGTGTTGCAGTTACAACAACCTCCATTCTTTTTTGAAGGCTTTCCATCAGATTTTGGAGTGTGTCTGTAGGAATGAGTGGCAATTCATCCCAAAGGTGTTCAGTAGCGTTGAGATGAGGGATCTGTGCAGGCCACTCCAGTTCCTCCACACCAAACAAGTCCATCGTTTTATGGAGCTGGCTTTATACACAGGGGCACAGTCATGCAGGAAAAGACAGTGATTTTACTTATCTTTCACCTATAAACTGCTATTTGGAAAAAAAGTCCTCACCAGACCCAGATTTTCTTCGAATGAGAGAGAAATCAAAGTATTATGCCCTGTACACACGGTCAGACTTTCCGATGGAAAATGTGCGATCGGAGCGTGTTGTCTGAAATTTTGACCGTGTGTAGGCTCCATCTGACTTTTTCCATCGGAATTTCCGACACACAAAGTTTAAGATCTGGATCTAAAATTTTCCGACAACAAAATCCGATCTCGTAAATTCCGATCGTGTGTAGACAATTCCGACGCACAAAGTGCCACGCATGCTCAGAATAAATTACGAGACAGAAGCTATTGGCTACTGGCTATTGAACTTCCTCTTTATAGTCCCGTCGTACGTGTTGTACCTCAGCGCGTTCTTGGCGATCGGAATTTCCGACAAGTTTGTGCGACCGTGTGTATGTAAGACAAGTTTGAGCCAACATCCATTGAAAAAATACGATGGATTTTGTTGTCGGAATGTGCGATCGTGTGTACAGGGCATTACTCTGATCGAGGCCCAAAAAAAACTAAGCTGGAGCACCTATCTTTTAGTCGTTTTTAAAAATGCCTAGTTAAGTTGCTAGTGGTATTGAGGTAAATTTTGTTTTTTTTTGGCTCCTCTGTAGCCAGTGGAACAGTTTGATTGCTTTTGGCTGTTCTGGGTTCTGCTGGTTGCAGGTTTGACTGCTTCCCCCTGTTTTCTGGTAAATTACAGAATTTAGTGGGTTAGAAGAGGCAGACCCTCATCTTGTATAATCATACAGCCTCAGCCAATCCCTGGTAGAAAGATTGACCAGTAGGGGGCTGAGGTGTGTATACAGTAAATAGACTGGGCCCTGGAACAGCAGGGTGCTTGTCCTGGTGAAGACGCAGCCTGAGGGCTGGGGCCCTCTGGGTCACTTAGCTGAAGCTTGGAGGAGGCCATTGAAGTCCCATCTGTAAGAGAGCTGAGGGATTCATGTCCAAAGCTGTTGAGAGCAGTCTGAAGGGAGGGCACAGAGGATCTGACCCAAGGCTCGCAATACAGAAGCTGTCTGGTACTTCAGGAAAGCATTCAAGTACCAAGGGCACAGTGAGTACAAGCTTGAAAGAGAGCCTAGAGAATGTCCCGATTTTCTGGCTCAGGTTTGCTCTTGCATTGGAGTCCCCTGAGTTGTAGTTCTCTCATCACTAGCCTCAAGAGGGGTTTCACCCTGAAGACACAGTCATAGTCAGAGAGTGTCCTCTATTACGTTTTGCATAAAATATGGAGTATTCCAAGGTTCACCCCCTACCAAGGTTCTTCAAACAATAAAAGATTAAATTCACGTGTCAGCACAGAGTGGTACTGTGGACACAAGATGGGTAGACTGTGCCTCATCCCAAATTCAGTATATTTTAGTATGTTAAGAAGGGAATGGACTTTAATGGCACTGCACACTGACATCTGTTTAAAATGAAAATGTTTTATTCATATCAAAAAATATTAAAATTCATGTTCAGTTTACAAGACATACAAAACTAAAGTGCTGGTACAAATATCAACCCTGGTGAGGGATAAACCCTTCCAATATGACTATGTGGTAGTGAGGAGGACCAACGTCCTAAACCAAAAACATAGATTTTTTTCCGACGGATGTTGGCTCAAACTTGTCTTGCATACAAACGGTCACACAAATGTCGGAAATTCCAAACATCAAGAATGCGGTGACGTATAACACGTACGACGAGCCAGAAAAATGAAGTTCAATAGCCAGTGCGGCTCTTCTGCTTGATTCCGAGCATGCGTGGAATTTTGTGCGTCGGAAATTGTGTACACACGCTCGGAATTTCCGACAAGTTTTAGAAAAAATTAGAAAATTTCGTAAATTTGTAAATTCGGAATTCGTAAATTCAAAGATTTGGGAATTAGAAATTCGCAACTTTTGGTAAATTACGAAATTCGAAAATTTTGAAATTCGAAAATCAGGAAATTAGAAAATCAGGAAATTAGAAAATCTGAAAATCAGAAAATCTGAAAATTAGAAAATCAAAAAATAAGAAAGGAAATCCGAAAAGTCGAAATAATAACTAACTAACTAATAATAACTATTGAATTATAGGTATTGGAATTTCCTTTCATATTTGGCTGTTAGGGAACGTAAGTTACAAATGAACCGAAATAAAGAATGCTGCATCTAAACAAATGGAACGAAACAAAATAATAATAAATAATAATACGTTTTTATTATTAGTATTATTATTATTGTTATTTATTATTATTAATTTGTTACATTCCAATCGTTTAGGCATTTGTTATTACGAATAATTTGTAACTTTGGATAAATTCGTATTCGTTATGTTCACTAATTTAATAGTTAAGCTATTGAAAAAAATGATGTGCTGCGCTAGCCCCTTAATGATCCGCTGAATCTGCAGCAAAACTATAAAAAGATACCAATAATAATATCTGTGAAAAAACACCAATAATTAACTGGGATAACGTATAAGCAACGATATTACCATGCAGCTTTCCACATCGTATATCGTGAATATAGATATACATCATAAATTCATGTATATAACATATAGAATTACATATATGATGACAAAAAGTAATCCATAAAGTGCTCAAGTGCATATAAGTCCGTGACACTCTGACCGTATAGGGTCAGTTTTGGTATAATAACGTCCTTAAAAAAATAGTAAACGTGACTTGATAGGTGACTGTGAAAATAAGGATCTTTTGTAGTAATTTCACCTAGGTGCTGCCCACCCCAAGGTAATAGCCGCTCACCTCAGAGCGTGTGACCTCACAATCAACCTTAACCGCTTGCCGACCGCCGCATGTACATTTACATCGGCAGAATGGCATGGCTGCGCAAATGGGCATACCTGTACGTCCTTTTGAATTTCCCGCCGTGTGGTCATGTGCGCATGCGTGCGACCCTGCTGCGAGCTCCGTGAGTGTGATCACGGGTCCCCCGGACTCGATGTCTGCGGGGATACCTGCGATCGTCTCACGGAGCTGAATAACGGGGAAATGCTGATGTAAACAAGCATTTCCCCGTTCTGCCTAGTGACACTGACACTAATCATAGCTCCCTGTAATTTCGGAGCGGTGATCAGTGATGTGTCACATGTAGCCCCTCCCCCCTACAGTTAGAATCACTCCCTAGGACACACTTAACCCCTGCAGCTCCCCGTCCTGGTTAACCCCTTCACTGCCAGTGTCATTTACACAGTAATCAGTGCATTTTTAATTGCACTGATCGCTGTATAAATGTAAATGGTCCCAAAATAGCGGCAAAAGTGTCCGATGGGTCCGCCATAATGTCGCAGTCCCGATAAAAAAACGCTGATCGCCGCCATTACTAGTAAAAAAAAATTATTAATAAAAATGCCATAAAACTAACCCCTATTTTGTAGACGCTATAACTTTTGCACAAACCAATCAATAAACGCTTATTGCGGTTTTTTTTTACCAAAAATATGTAGAAGAATAAATATCACCCTAAACTGAGGGAAAAAAATGTTTTATATATTTTTGGGGGATATTTATTATAGCAAAAAGTAAAAAATATTGTGTTTTTTTTCAAAATCGTCGCTCTTTTTTTGTTTATAGCGCAAAAAATTAAAACCACAGAGGTGATCAAATGCCACCAAAATAAATCTCTATTTGTGGGGTAAAAAAGGACGTTAGTTTTGTTTGTTTATACAAACATGACCCTAGTTTAGGGTACTCACATGGGTCTGCTGCATCAGTGCACCGCTCTATAACATGCCTTTTAACCACTTCAGCCCCGGACCAATTGGCAGCCAAAGGACCAGGCCCCTTTTTGCGATTCGGCACTGCGTCGCTTTAACTGACAATTGCACGGTCGTGCGACGTGGCTCCCAAACAAAATTGGCGTCCTTTTTTTCCCACAAATAGAGCTTTCTTTTGGTGGTATTTGATCGCCCCTGTGGTTTTTATTTTTTGCGCTATAAACAAAAATAGAGCGACAATTTTGAAAACAATGCAATATTTTTAGCTTTTTGCTATAATAAATATCCCCAAAAAATATATAAAAAAACATATTTTTTCCTCAGTTTAGGCCGATACGTATTCTTCTACATATTTTTGGTAAAAAAAATCACAATTAGCGATTATGGATTGGTTTGCGCAAAAGTTATAGCGTTTACAAAATAGGGATAGTTTTATAGTATTTTTATACATTTTTTTTTTTTTTACTAGTAATGGCGGTGATCAGCGATTTTTATTGTGACTGCGACATTATGGCGGACACATCGGACATTTTTGACACATTTTTGTGATCATTGTCATTTATACAGCAATCAATGCTATTTAAATGCATTGATTCCTGTATAAATGACAGTTGTAGTGAAGGGGTTAACCACTAGGGGGAGGGGAGGGGTTATGGGCTGTGACGTGTGTGTATTTTTTTACATTAGGGGGCGGGGCTGGCGTCTGACGTCATTGATCGGCTTTACCCGTTGACCGGGAACAGCCAATCAATGACAGACAGAGTAGGAAGAGCGGGGAGAGGTTTGTTTACATATACCTCTCCCCGTTCTTCAGCTCCGTGACCCGATCGCGGGACACCAGCGCGATCTGGTCCGCTGGTCCCGCGGCCCGGGGTCACGGAGCTCCCGACCGGGTCACGAGCGCCGCTGGCGGCGCGCGCGCGCGACCCACGGGCAGGCAATTGCAAAATCACGTTTATATACGGGATTTTGCCTGCCCATGCCATTCTGCACACGTATATGTACATGGGGCGGTCGGGAAGTGGTTAAAAACGCCAAGCTGTAGATGAGATTGTGTGCTCCTACTCCTTCCGACAGACCAGCTGTCTCCTGCACCATCCAGTCCCCTCCCCTACACGTGTCGATACAAGGGAAATGACGTATCTTCACCCCCCTGATGGATAAGAAGCTATACATTGTTGCTGGTAATCTGTCTATGTTGATCCATCAAGCCCACAGTCATAGGCAGTGAAGCCTTTTTTCCTTCTCTGCCTTTCTCTGTATTTTTCGGCCCAAGCATCTTTTTACTGTCTGGACCCTTTAATCTCTGTGACAAATATATAGTCCAAGTTAACCTGGCAATAAAAGTTCTAAATCCCCAAGTAAGTACCCCTGATAGTTTCTAACAGTATAGTGATAAATGTATGTCCATTTGGTTCTGGACTATCACCGGAACTATACGTTAA
Source organism: Lithobates sylvaticus (assembly GCA_028564925.1). Lineage (NCBI taxonomy): Eukaryota > Metazoa > Chordata > Amphibia > Anura > Ranidae > Lithobates > Lithobates sylvaticus. The sequence goes on along the minus strand of CM053026.1, from coordinate 44,491,466 downwards.
CTTTATATTCCATGCCCCTTTATGGGGGTGGGGGCTTTTTGTCCTTGCATTCGATGAGATACTAATTAAAAACTTTACTATATAATAGGATACTTTCCCCTGAATTGCTCTCTGGTTGCTGGACCATTTGGAACCATCTCAATGTCTGCATATGTCTTTCTTGTAATCCATATACTGTAAAGTATATTTACACAGTATATATATGATTTATATTGTATATAGAAACTTTTTCCTTGCATTTTATTGATTGATATTTATCTTGTAGAGTCTATTTATTGAATTCCTCAATAAAAAACTCCCTGAAGAATACTCAGCGAGTTGAAACGCGTAGGGGTCACTATGAGGTGCAATGCTCACTTGATGAATGGAATTCCTTGCAATCTTCCATGTATTTTATGTAACATGTATATCCTATGTGCATGTTTTTTTATTTCCACATTGATTTTAATTGTGTGTACAAATAAACTTTTCTACAATCAATATAAATTATGTGTCCCCCATTGATGCCTCTAAAGTCCCTTCCCAACTCTCCATTTTTTTCCGTGAGTTGCTAAATGTTGGACCTTCATTAAATGTAACCATATTGCTACACTAATGCGGCGTACACACGGTCGGAATTTCCGATGGAAACAGTCCGATGGGAGCTTTTCATCGGATTTTCCGGCCGTGTGTATGCCCAACGGTCTTTTTCTGTCAGAATTTCCGACGGACTTTGAATTGAGAACCTGTTCTCAATTTTTCCGACGGAAAACCTTTCTATCGGATTTTCCGATCGTGTGTATGTGTCAGGGCTCCACTTGCGATGTGCGGTCGAATCGGCGCGTGCGCGCACACGCTGATTCGTCCAGGCGTCGGAACGGGTGTGCGCGCCGGCGTGTCTCTCAGGCGCGCGCGCGTGCACGGCGAGCGCGGGCTTGCGCATCGCGGGCGCACACGTGACGCGCTAGCTCTGTTTGGCGCCAATGGCCCTTTAAAAGAAGTGGCAGTTGCACATGATCGGTGCTGTTCGTCTACAGTGTGATCCTTGTGAAACCTGTCTCTGCCTGTATATTCCTGTAAACCTGACCCGGCTTCCACTTGACTCTGCTGCCTTCTCCGTCCCTGATCCCGGCTTGCTGACTCTGCTTTGGACTGATATTGAACGCTGACCTCCTGCCTGTTTGACCCCTCTACTGCCTGTGCCCACTTACCTGCCTGCCAAGTGTATCCAGACCCGGCCTGCCTGACGATCCCTCTGCCTGTCTCTCTACATGCTGCACACCTCCAGAATCGCTGACGCCATCTCGGGGTCACCCTGTATCCGGGCCCTGCTCCGCTGCCTGCCAGTCTCTGCTGCTTCAGCTTCCAGGAGATTGCTACCGACCAGCTACATCTGCCACAGCATCCAGTCCAGGCACTCCTACCCCGCTGTGCTCACGGGACCACTGTCTCCACTTCAGTGGGCCCTGAACCAGAGCCGTAAGAGAGGCCCTCTCCCAGCAAAGTCAGGCTCTCCACTCAGGTACCTAACAGGTACATGCTCAGAAGCATTAAACTTCCCTTTTATAGTGCTGTCGAACGTGTTTTATGCCGCTGTGTTATTGACCGTCGGAATTTGGTGTGATCGTGTGTAGGCAACACAGCTTGAGCGGAATTCCGTCGGAATTCCGTCGGAAAAAACGTCTTTTTCCGACGAGAATTCCGATCGCGTGTACGCGACATTAGAGGTGCCTCTCTTCTCTTTTATACTCTGGAGCTCCTGTTGGATTTTGCTTATAATCCCCTTGTGGAGGCTTCCAGTTGTGGATGGACATTTTATGGTTATACAACCCATCATATTGCTATAATCCTTTTATTTGGACTATAAATCGAAGGACTTATGAATAAATGTTTGTGGAATGAATCATCTGAGTTTCCATTATTTCTTATGGGGACATTCACTTTGATATATGGTGCCTTGAAAAAGTATTCATACCCCTTGACATTTTCCACATTTTGTCATGTTACAACCAAAAACATGAATGTATTTTATTGGGTTTTTATGTGATAGACCAACACAAAGTGGCGCATAATTGTGAAGTGGAAGGAAAAGGATAAATATTTTTCAAAATTTTGTACAAATAAATATTTGAAAAGTGTGGCGTGCATTTGTATTCAGCCCCCTATACCCCTAACTAAAATCTAGTGGAACCAATTGCCTTCACAAGTCACCTAATTAGTAAATAGAGTCCACCTGTGTGTAATTTAATCTCAGTATAAATACAGCTTGTTCTGTGAAGTCCTCAGAGGTTTGTTAGAGAACCTTAGTGAACAAACAGCATCATGGAGGCCAAGGAACACACCAGACAGGTCAGGGATAACGTTGTAAAGAAGTTTAAAGCAGGGTTAGGTTATAAACAAATATCCCAAGCTTTGAACATCTCACAGAGCACTGTTCAATCCATCATCCCAAAATGGAAAGAGTATGGCACAACTGCAAACCTACCAAGACATGGCCGTCCACCTAAACTGACAGACCGGGCAAGGAGAGCATTGTCAGAGAAGCAGCTAAGAGGCCCATGGTAAGTCTGGAGAAGCTGCAGAGATCCACAGCTCAGGTGGGAGAATCTGTTAACATGGAAAAATATTAGTCGTGCTTTGGATTACAAGCATGTTTCCGAAACGATTTATGTTCGCAATCCAAGGTTTTACTGTATTTGGGTTTTGGCACACCTAGAGAGAGTACCTAGGCCAGTGATTGTGCACCTTGGCACCCAAGATGTTTTGGAACTACATTTCCCATGATGCTCATCAACACTGCAGAGCTTGTGAGCATCATGGGAAATGCAGTTCCAAAAAATCCGGGGTGCCAAGGTTTGCCATTACTGACCTAGGCACAGTCACATTCCAGAATTACACTGCTATTTTTTTGGAAGAATTCAAGACAAAATGAGAAAAAAAAAATCAGGGTAGTACTTAGACACAATTCTAAATGTTTTCTATACCATAGCAAAACTTTTTGAACTTTTTGAGTTCAGTTCCACTCTAGGAGCAGACCAGACAGCTGTCTCTAGTAGTGTATTATGGTTTGAACGTCATATGGTTGGTGGCAAAAGCAGCTGAAACCTGTGCATATAGGTGTCATCATTTGTGATGTCCAGTGTTGAATGGACTCTAAATAAAGCTCTGACCACACCATCCTGCCAGGCGGCTGAGAACCTCAGTGTCAATACTATGGTTCAATTTTTACTTTGCTAAATCACCATTTTGCACTGAGCATGTAAACAACTTAATGGACTCTTGGTCTCTTCTGTGAGAGGGCTAAAATGTTACTGCGGAACAGATGAGCTTCTTTTACCGATATTTCTCCTCAAACACATTCAATTAAGGAATGGCATTTTTTTTTTCTAAGTGCTTTGTTCCAATTGAAGCAATCAATATTTTATTGTGAAGGCACCCAGGATATTTTGAAGAATTTGCTTGAGGACGTGCAAGGTTTTTTAAAGGACAATGCTTCATTGAAGTTCACCTCACAGTCAATTACCCTTCGAAATTGTATTCTTTGGAGAAATATTTGTGTGACCTTTCTCGAGTCTCTTATTTTCTGGGCATTTAGCCAATTGTTACTTTCTTTTTTTTTTTTTATGCATAAAGCTGTAGGGTTCCTTATTACATTTTTTTATTTAGTCCGTTGGTGGAGGTTAGCTCCTTTGAATAGAAGTGACAGGATTTCGTTAATTTTAACATGAGTCAAGAATAGCTGGAAATTGATTTAAACTTGCTTTTGTTAAAAGGGGAATCAATTGGGCTTTAGCTATATTGCTTTATATTTTCTTTTCATTGTATTATTTTTAGATGTATTTGAATATAAATTGTGCTGTAGCGACAAAAATACCTTACATAGTATTATAAAAGCAAAGCTAAAATAGGCAAACTTCATTTCAATAATTTTTTATAAATTAGTTTATTTTTCTTTCTCTCATTTGCTTTTTTTTTTTTTATCATTTAAGATTTTATTGAGAAATGAGAAGAAGAAGAACAAAGTGCACAATTTGCAACAAGCAGATGCAACTGCATGGGTATTTGTTATTACAACTTATATAGGCATAATACATTTTAGTTATTTATTCTAGGTTTGTTCAATTTAACCAGTGTACATGTAAATTAAGCAGAACCTATTTGAAAAAAGAGTTTTCCTCATGAAAACGTAATCATTGCAAAATTATTCAACTTGGTCTGTGATGTAACTGTTGACAAAAGCATTTGATCATCGGCATCTGCTATCACGGTTAATGCTGAGCTTGTTAGAAGAAAAGAAAGAGGGTGAGGTAAAGATATATAAGAAAAGATAAAGTAAAGAGGTTGGGTAATTTGCTATCTGATCGCTGTCGGTAGCTATTGGCGGAAATAGGCGAGCTAAGGAATCTTTGGAGGAAGAGTTCAAGGTAAGTGTCTGGCGGTTTCAAAATCTTGAGAATATCTGAAGATCAGCCAGGGTTGCCAGGTTTTGTGGAATCTTTCCACAGTGCCCTTGTCTTGGGCTAGGGTATCTTTCCATTTCATAGATGTCCCCTACTCTGTTCAACCACTCCGGGATGGAAGGGACCCGGGCTGAGATCCAGTGTAGGGGAATCAGTGATTTGGCAGAATTAAGAAGATGTTTTGTCAAGGAATGTTTCTATTTTTTAAAAGAGAAGTTGGCCACGTGTAATAAACAGCAGGCGGCATTTAAATTTAATTTGGTTTCAGAAATCTTCTGTATTAGTTTCCGGACTTCTTTCCAGAAGGGTATAATTAAGGGGCAGTGCCACCAAATGTAGATCAGAGTGCCCCGTGCAGAGTTACATCTCCAGCAAACTTCTGATTTAAGAACATTCCATTTGTGGAGTTTATCAGGGGTGTTGTACCAGTGTGTCAGCAACTTGTAGTTTGTTTCCTGCATTTTTGTGCTGATAGAGCATTTGTGTGCTAATATACAAGCATACCTCCATTTCTTCTCCGTTATTTCCTCCTCCAGTTCCAACGACCACCTCCTCCTGTGTTCACTGGCCTCCATGAGTCCATTTGCTTTTTTTTTATATATACCGTATATACTCGAGTATAAGCCTACCCGAATATAAGCCGAGGCACCTAATTTTACCACAAAAAACTGGGAAAACGTATTGACTCGAGTATAAGCCTAGGGTGAGAAATGCTGTAAGTGGAAAAGATGGTCAACAACGCCCATTTGCAGCCTCATTGTGTCCATTTGCATGCCTCACTGTGCCCATTTGCAGCAATAGGTCCCCCGAACTTGGTAGTTAAGGGTTCCTAGATGCCCCCTAGCTGCAGCTAAAATTTGGGGTTTCTGGACCCAAAGGGTCCCGAAATTACATTGCTGCAGATGGACACAGTTGACTGACTTTGGGGCCCCGTATTTCTGGGCCACTTGGTGCTAGGAACCCCAGCTCGACTGGAGTATAAGCCGAGGGGGCATTTTCAGCACAAAAAATGTGCTGAAAAACTCGGCTTATACGGTAATCTTTATTTGGTTTACATTTTGACAGCAAAAAGATTTTAAAAGAAGAAAAAAAAAAAAAAAAGGAAGAAAATAAATAAGGACGGTGCATCTGTAATGTACCCAATGAAAACAACAAAGAGAAACAATGAGACATATCAACATGTTGTGTTAACAGGGATACCTCCCTTGTCCCGGACATTCGATCCATGTGGACAAGCCTCCCTCCCTTACCGGGAGAGAGTAGGGGAGTCCCAATCTCAGCTAGAGTCAATAGGTAGTGCATACATGGCTCAAAGTTCATTTGAAACATATAACATCTCAAGATAACATGAGCTATCATGAATTAGAATACTGCTCATACAGTGGTGTGAAAAAGTGTTTGCCCCCTTCCTCATTTCCTGTTCCTTTGCATGTTTGTCACACTTAAGTGTTTCGGAACATCAAACCAATTTAAACAATAGTCAAGGACAACACAAGTAAACACAAAATGCAATTTGTAAATTAAGGTGTTTATTATTAAAGGTGAAAAAAATCCAAACCATCATGGCCCTGTGTGAAAAAGTGATTGCCCCCTAAACCTAATAACTGGTTGGGCCACCCTTAGCAGCAACAACTGCAACCAAGCGTTTGCGATAACGTGCAATGAGGCTTTTACAGCCTCCTGGAGGAATTTTGGCCCACTCATCTTTGCAGAATTGTCCTAATTCAGTTACATTAGATGGTTTTCGAGCATGAACGGCCTTTTTAAGCTCATACCACAACATCTCAATAGGATTCAGGTCAGGACTTTGGCTAGGCCACTTCAAAGTCTTCATTTTGTTTTTCTTCAGCCATTCGGTGGTGGACTTGCTGGTGTGTTTAGGATCATTGTCCTGCTGCAGAACCCAAGTTCGTTTCAGCTTGAGTACACGAACAGATGGTCGGACATTCTCCTTCAGGATCTCTTGGTAGACAGCAGAATTCATAGTTCCTTTTATCACGGCAAGTCTTCCAGGTCCTGAAGCAGCAAAACAGCCCCAGACCATCACACTACCACCACCATATTTTACTGTTGGTATAATGTTCTTTTTCTGAAATGCAGTGTTCCTTCTACGCCAGATATACTTGGACACACACCTTCCAAAGAGTTCCACTTTTGTCTCATCGGTCCACAGAATGTTGTCCCAAAAGTCTTGGGGATCATCCAGATGTGTTGTGGAGAAATTGAGACGAGCTTTGATGTTCTTTTTGCTCAGCAGTGGTTTTCTCCTTGGAACTCTGCCATGCAGGCCATTTTTGCCCAGTCTTTTCCTGATGGTGGAGGCATGAACGCTGACCTTAACTGAGGCAAGTGAGGCCTGCAGTTCCTTGGACGTTGTTGTGGGGTCTTTTGTGACCTCTTGGATGAGTCGTCGCTGCGCTCTTGGGGTAATTTTGGGCGGCCGGCCACTCCTGGGAAGGTTCACCACGGTTCCATGTCTTCGCCGTTTGTGGATAATGGCTCTCACTGTGGTTCGCTGGATTCCCAAAGCTTTGGAAATGGCTTTATAACCCTTTCCAGACTGATAGATCTCAATTACTTCCTTTCTCAATTGTTCCTGAATTTCTTTGGGTCTCGGCATGATGTGTAGCTTTTAAGGATCTTCTGGTGGACCTTACTGTGTCAAGCAGCTCCTATTTAAGTGATGCCTTGATTGTGAACAGGTGTGGCAATAATCAGGCCTGGGTGTGGCTAGAGAAATTGAACTCAGGTGTGGACAACCACAGTTATAGTATGTTTTAACAAGGGGGGCAATCACTTTTTCACACAGGGCCATGATGGTTTGGATTTTTTTTCACCTTTAATAATAAACACTTTCATTTACAAATTGCTATTTGTGTTTACTTGTGTTGTCCTTGACTATTGTTTAAATTGGTTTGATGTTCCGAAACACTTAAGTGTGACAAACATGCAAAGGAACAGGAAATGAGGAAGAGGGCAAACACTTTTTCACACCACTGTATATCAATAACAAAAATGAAGATGTACCAAAGGAACAGAAAAGTTCTCACCTTGTGCGTTGGCTGATTGGACACAGCCTATGTAGAGCTGTTGACCATAGGATGTTGGTTCGTTTGGATAAGTTGCCTAAATGTTGGATCTGCCAAGGCTAATAAAGCAATGTCCAAGCTAGACGAAACTGGGATTGTGCCATGTATGTGGTCTTTCCAGGCTGTCCAGGTAAGTTCAAATCGTTCTTGAGTGCCTTTACAGGTTGCAAGCCAGTCCTCTGCCTCCATGATGTCCCTCACCTTCCCAATCCAGTTAAACTCATTTGGAATGCGCAGGCTTTTCCAATAAACTGGTATAAGGCGTTTAGCAGCATTGAGAAGGTGGGGGAGAGCTCTGCGTTTGTAGCAAGAAATAGGCATGGGAGGGATGTGGAGCAAAAAGTGTTTTGGCGAGGCTGGGAGATCTACACCAAGACCGTCAGATATGTGCTTAATAACCATTGATCAAAAAGGTGTTAATAGTGGGCACTCCCACCATCTCTCATTTGCTTTTTAATCCTTTGCTTTGCTTGTCATTTATATTGTATTTTGCTTTCTTTTGTTTTGTTTGCTTTTTATGCAATTTTCTTTTCATTCCAATTTTAATAAAAGTAGACCTAACCATAATCAGTCAAATCTATAAAGCTTTAACATGTTAGCGTAGTTTTAAAAATTATTTTCAATCTCTTTAAATATTCAATATTCATTAAAAGAATACTTGGTGATTCTATCATGGCGGTCTTTGTTCACGTGCACTTCCTATTATAGGTTGACAACTCTCCGAATTGTCCTCTTGCATCGTCAACCTGTAATATGTACCCTTTGCAGCACTGAGATTCAACAAAGAATTTAAAAACATTTTATAAAAAAATAAAAAAATGACAGTTGTTTATGATTTACAGTACTTTAGAAATAAGTTGTGTTTGATGTGTGTGCATATACACTATATTGCCAAAAGTATTGGGACATCCGGACGGATTTTGTCTGACACTGGTGTTGCATACACACGGTCAGACAAAGTTGTCGGAAAATCCAATCATTCTGAACGTGGTGACGTTCGTTGCGTACGATGGAACTACGTAGAGGCTAGTAGCCAATAGCTTTGGTCTCATAATTTGATCTGAGCATGCGTTGCACTTTGTCCGTCGGAATTCCCTACACATGATCGGAAAATGTCCGATCAGATTTTGTTGTCGGAAAATTTGAGAGCAGGATCTCAAATTTTTTCCGTCGGAAATTCCGATGGAAAAAGTCTGATGGAGCCCACACACGGTCGGATTTTCCAACAACATGGTCCGATCAGACATTTTCCATCGGAATTTCCGACCGTGTGTACGGGGCATTAGTCTGTAGGGTTCAATATTGAGTTGGCCCACCCTTTGCAGCTATAACAGCTTCAATTCTTCTGGGAAGGCTGTCCACAAGGTTTAGGAGTGTGCCTATCGGAATGTTTGACAATTCTTCCAGAAGCACATTTGTGAGGTCAGGCACTGATGAAGGCCTGGCTCACAGTCTCCGCACTAATTCATCCCAAAGGTGTTCCATCGGGTTGAGGTCAGGACTCTGTGCAGACCAGTCAAGTCCCTCCACCCCAAACTCGCTCATCCATATCTTTATGGCCCTTGCTTTGTCTGGTGCACAGTCATGTTGGACAGGAAGGGGCCATCCCCAAACTGTTCCCACAAAGTTGGGAGCATGAAATTGTCCAAAATGTCTTGGTATGTTGGCGATTTTTTGAAGGCCTTCCCCTTTGCTTTTATATGCATTTTTACATTAGAGTTAAGCCATCCAGGACTTTTGTTCGCTCTTTTAAATTTATTTCCCAATGAGATGCACTGGCTAATGCCCTTATTTAATATGCTCTTAAAGCAAACCCATCTCTCCTCCGTGTTGTTTGTTTCTAAGATTTTATCCCAATTTATATCTTCTAGCAAGGTTCGTAGTTTAGGGAAGTTGACTCTTTTGAAATTCAGTGTCTTTGTGTTCCCCTTGTGTTTCCTATTTGTGTGATTTATATGGATCCAATTGACCTGTGATCACTGTTCCCTAAATTGCCCCGTATTTCCACATCCACGATCATGTCTGTATTGTTGATAATCAGTAACGCTTTATTTCTAGTTGGTGTGTTTACAATCTGACCCATGAAATTGTCCTACAAGACATTTAGAAACTAGCGAGTCTAATGCCCCATACACACGGTCAGATTTTCCGACGGAAAATGTCCTATCGGACAATGTTGTGTGAAATTCCGACCATGTGTAGGCTCCATCGGACATTTTCCATCGGATTTTCCGACGGACAAAGTGCCATGCATGCTCAGATCACATTACAAGACCAAAGCTATTGGCTACTAGCCTCTACGTAGTCCCGCCGTAGGCAACAAACGTCACCACGTTCAGAATGATCGGATTTTCCGACAACTTTGTCCGACCGTGTGTATGCAACACCAGTGTCGGACAAAATCCGTCGGAAAAAATCCGATGGATTTTGTGGTTGGATTTTCCGACCGTGTGTACGGGGCATTAGACGAATGCGTGGTTCCCTCTGCCCAGTCTATGTCTGGATTATTAAAATTTCCCATTATAATAACACTTCCCATCCTTGCTGCTAATTAAATTGTGATAGGAGATCTGTCTCCCCCTCCTCCCTCAGGTTAGGGGGCATAAAGCATTCTGCCAGTATTATTTTCCCCTAAGCTTCATCCCTTTTCGATGTGTTCCTATCCTATGCTTTACTAAACTGTGGGGGAGGTGCTTGTACTAGAGGAAGGCAGAGATCAGTGGTCCTGCTTATCATGAACTCAGGCTCAATGTCTTTCCCACTGAAAGAACGTCAATCTGCCTTGTTTACATAGGCAGACTGCCGTTCTGCCTGTGTAACAAATAATCGTTCACATTGAGTCCGTGGTACCATTTTGTTATGTTAAAGCATTATTCCAAAATGTATTAAATTCATTATTTTCCTCAATGTTCTACAAACAATACCCCATAATGACAAAATGAAAGACATTTGTTTAAAATCTTTGCAAATTTATTAAAAACAAACAAACTTAAAAAATCCCATCTACATAAGTATTCACAGCCTTTGTCATGACACTCAAAATTGAGCTCAGGTGCCTCCTATTTCCACTGATCATCATTGAGATGTTTCTACAACTTGACTGGAGTCCACCTGTGGATTAGACATGATTTGGAAAGGCACACACCTGTCTATATAATGTCCCACAGTTAGCAGTGCATGTCAGAGCAAAACCAAGCCATGAAGTCCAAGGAATTGTATGTACATGGGATTTTTTTTAATTTGCAAAGATTTCAAACAAACTTCTTTCACATTGTCATTATGGGGTATTGTTTGTAGAAGTCTGAGGAAAACAATGAATTTAATCCATTTTGGAATAAGGCTGTAACATAACAAAATGTAGAAAAAGTGAAGCGCTGTGAATACTTTCCAGATGCACTGTATAACTATCTTATTCTAAAGGTTAGTTATAAATTGGGGTGGTTGCCATTTCTACATAGCACATGGAAACAAGGCTAACTATACATGAAAACATAGAAACTGCAGCAGGTGCTCTGGACTGATGAGTCAAAATTTGAAATATTTGGCTGTAACAGGAGACAGTTTATTGGCGAAGGGATGTAGAGTGGTACAATAATGAGTAGGGGAACAGTGAAGTATGGTGGAGGTTCCTTGCAAGTTTGGGGCTGCATTTCTGCAAATTGAGTTGGAGATTTGGTCAGGATCAATGGTGTCCTCCTCAATGCTGAGAAATACAGGCAGATACTTATCCATCATCCCATACCATCAGGGAGGCATGTGATTTGCCCCAAATATATTCTGCTGCTGGAAAACGACCCCAAACATACAGCCAATGTTTTTAAGAATTTTCTTCAGGGTAAAGAAGAACAAGGAGCCCGGAAAGTGATGGTTTGGTTTCCACTGATCTCAACATCATGGAGTCTGTCTGGGATTACATGAAGAAAGAGAAGGATTTGAGGCAGCCAACATCCACAGAAGATCTGTGATTAGTTCTTCAAAATGTTTGGTGTAACCTACCTGCCGGGTTCCTTCAAAAACTGTGTGCAAGTGAGCATAGAAGAATTGATGTGGTTTTGAAGGCAAAATGTGGCTACATCAAATATTGATTTAGTTTGGATTTCTATTCTACTCATTGAGGCTGGGTTCACATACCACGGTTTTCAGCTTGGTGTGTTTCTGTTCACCGATTCAGGTGCGATTCGGGTCAGGATTTTTGCCTGAATTCGCACCTGAACCGGACCCAAAAACGCATAGGACCCTTTTGGAAACAACGTCTGCCCGTAAATTTATAAAAATAAGCTATTAACACCTATTTTTGAAAACATTCTTAATGTTACGCATTTTTTCACACCTACCTAAGACTTTGCACAGTACTGTATTTGCAAATGTTGTACAACTAAAACCTCTAGTTTTAATATTTTAACACAAATTGCTAGACAGTGTTTTTTTTGCTGGCTAGCTGGTAAGAGCACTGGGAAATCCCTTTTTGTTTTTCGCTTGCATAAGTGTGAAATTTCCATGAACTTCAGTTCCCCTCAAAATTATTAGCTTCGCATTCAACAAATTTTTTGCAAACGTGCCCACGAATTTAAGCAACTTAAAAAAAAGATGCAAGTCATTTTAAACTTATCACAATAATGGAAAAAAAAAAAAAAAAAGATTGCTTCATATATTGGACTTATTTATATAAGTCCAGGCACTTTCTGGCGCTTCAAGATAATGTCCATATGACGATTGCTCCACCAATGTCTTGCCCCACCAGTTGCTCTGCAAGAAACCTTTGTTAAACTGACAAATATTTCCATGCTCCTTAAGAGTGTAAAGCTAACTCATGACTAAGCACTATGGCACAAAACACGTCAAAGCTTTCTAAAATTGCTTTACTATGTTTCACATATTATACGTAAATCTCCTGGTTCTTTAACTGCATTGCGTTGACTAGTGCGTCATAAATCATATACTGGATTCAAATAAGCAAGCCTGTGATGTTGGTGATCCAGATGCTGGCAGGATCTTCTGGGGCAGGAGCATGTTTATTGCTACTAGACGGGAGAAAAGAGCTGGAAGAGGCCACATTGGAAGGGTTATTCAATTCTAACTATTAGAGGAAAAGAGAAAAGGCAGCCAACCAGGTGTAGAGTGTAACTTTAAATAGGAGAGAAAGAAGGAGAGAAAATTTTTAGGAGGTGAGCAGAAAGGGAGATGGTCCATGCTTCCTAAGAGCATGAAGCTAAATGTGGGCGTTATAACTATGAACTATGGCACAAAACACGCCAAGACTTTCTAAGATTGCTCTACTGTGCGTTGCATATAATAAGTGTAGCGCCATAACCCCTGTGGGGTGGCTATGTATTTTCTGGGCTTACCCATTACCTCCTCCTTGTAGCTCGTCGTTCGTTGTCTAGGGGTTCCCGGGGTTAGTACCCAGTAATTGCGGAGACTGAACACTCAAAGTCCTTTTGAGGATTTTTATTTGCAAAAAAATGTTCAAACATAACACAGTCTCTTAGTTGGGAATAGAGGGCATGGGTGCTCAGGCACTTCAGAACTGCTGATATCAAATAAATGTCTCCTTAGATAGCCCAGAGAGTAGCCACTCGCAACTGGGCTCTTCACTGTTAGATAAACCCTTGTCTGTAGATCTAGTAGCCAACAAGTGATTCAGAATTAGCAAAGTCTCTGCCACAGACTAGGTTGTAACCGAAGTATGGGTTAGGAAATTTTCCTATGGTGCCTGTATCTTTCAGCCTTGCAGTGATACCGTAGGAAATGTGGATTCACTAGTGTCCATACATCTCAGCTCCCAGGCTCTTACCGAGCAGCCAGCTTCATGGCCCTCCTCCGAAGAGTCCTCCCCTGGTCGCTTCTACGAGTTGCTGTGCCTCTCCAATCCTGAGAGGACACCGGGACTCTTCAGAATCCTCCTTCAGTTACTGCCCCTCGAACTAGCCAGTTCCAAGCCCCGAGAACGCATGGATCCCCACCCCAGACCATGAGGGCCTCTGGGGCTGGTCAGGGTGACCAGACTTACGAGGGCAGCAGACACTACTGGGTCTGGGACCCCTCGCAGGGTTGGCCTGGACCGGAACCAGGAATCAAAGAGCAAGCCGAACCCTGAACACGTGACTTCAGCATCTTAAATACCCCTTCCCAGAACACACAGCAGGCCAGATGAGCCCACTGATTGGCTCAGAGAAAGATTGGTACCTAATGCTTCCAACCAGACTGTGTTCTCAGCCTGTCACAGGTGCTCACTTCACTTATGACCAGGCATAACTCTAGCACAGCCCAGCCAAACTGATGCCAAAGTAAAGACCTAGAACAATTAACCCCCAGAACAAATTTACAGAATAGCGCACACTTTAGAAAAGTGTCGGCACTACATAAGTAAACCTCCTGTTTTTTTTTAACACACCATGTAGACTCCCGCATCATACATTTTATTCAACTAAATGAGGCTGTAATGTCTGAGATGCCTTAAAGTGGTTGTTAACCCACTGCTACTAAATCATCGTATCCCCTCTGTTCCATAATAACAAGTTTTATGTAAAAAATCTTCCGATCTGTACCTATATGAGCTCCGCTCCTGGGGCTCAGCTGATTCCTCGGCTCTCTTCACTCTCGGGCTCACAGCTCCAGTGGGCGGGGCCGATCCCTCCGACTGAGATCAGCTGGGGAGGAGGGGAAGAGAGGAGAGAGAAAGCTGATAGTCAGCTGAGCGCCGGGAGCGGAGCTCATATAGATACAGATAGGAAGATTTTTTACATAACACAGGCACAGGGACACTTGTTATTATGGTACAGAGGAGATAATGCCCCATACACATGGTCGGACATTCCGACCACAAAATCACGGTCGCACAAAGTTGTTAGAAAATCTGATCGTTCAGAACGCGGTGACGTAAAACACGTATGATGAGACTACGAAGAGGCCAGTAGCCAATAGCTTTCGTCCCCAAATTTATTCTGGGCATGCGTGGCATTTTGTGCGTCGGAATTCTATTGTTGTCGGAAAATTTTAGGTCCTGCTCTCAAACTTTTTCCGTTGGAAATTCAGACGGAAAAAGTCCGCTAGAGCACACACACGATCGGATTTTCCGACAACATAATCCAATCTTACTTGTTCCGTCGGAATTTCCGACCGTGTGCACGGGGCATAAGACGATTTAGTTGCAGTTTTGAGAACAGCGGGAGAGGGGCACTGGTACGAGCAGACAGGCAGGGAGAAGAGGAAGAGGAGGGCAGAGGAGACACAGGAGACAAATAGCAGGGCTGCAGAAGACGGAATCACATAAACTGACCATGGTGTCAGGGCTCAGCAGCCATGATACACCGTGGTCAGTGTTCAGAGGGGAGGGCATAGCCAGGCAGGATCAGCCAGGTATTTTAGATGTTACAAGCACTGTGCTGTATAACATGCTTTAAGGGAACAGGATCTGTTATTTTTTTGGGGGGGGGGGGGGTTAACAAATGCTTTAAGAACCAAGTGTTGGCAGGATCATCTGATGGAAGAATGTTCATTGCTCCCAGGTAAGAGAAGAGAGCCAGTAGAGGCCACATTGGAAGGGGAATTCAATGCTAAGGATCAAAGGAAAAGAGAAAAATTAGCCAACCAGACAGAGAGTGTAACATTAAATTGGAGAGAAAGAGGTAGAGAAAAACCAAGGAGGAGATCAGAGAGGGAGGTGCTCCATGCTCCCTGATAGCATAAAAGCTAAATGAGGACCTTATAATTAAGCAAATTTGGCACAGAACACGCCAAGACATTCTAAGATCACTGTACTGTGTGTTGCATATTATAAATAAATCTCCTGGTTCTTTGAACACACAGCATGGACTCACGCATGGTGAATTTTATACTGAATTCAACTAACCAAGGCTGTGGTGTCGGTAGTGCTTTAAGATCCAAATGCTGGTGGGATTTTCTGCTGGCAGCAGTGTGTTTATTGCTACTAGGCAGAAGAAAAGAGCTGGAAGAGGCCACAATAGAAGGGGTATTCAGTGCTAAGGATCAGAGAAATAGAGAAAAAGGAACCACC
Organism: Lithobates sylvaticus; assembly: GCA_028564925.1. Lineage (NCBI taxonomy): Eukaryota > Metazoa > Chordata > Amphibia > Anura > Ranidae > Lithobates > Lithobates sylvaticus. The sequence goes on along the minus strand of CM053026.1, from coordinate 44,475,921 downwards.
AAGGTATAGGGTATAACATTAAACAAGAGAGAAATAGGAAGAGAAAAAGAGAGGAGGAGAGCAGAGAGGGAGGTGCTCCATGCTCCCTAAAAAGCATAAAGCTATATATATATATATATATATAGGAAGCGTTCACTAATGCTAACAAGAAACAGGAAGTGTTTTCCTCTCTTTACATTATACAGGATGAGTGCTATTAATTTTATTATTATTATTAATAATAATTTAGTTAGTGGCATCAACTTTTTGGTTTGTAAAGTTTGCAGACGCTTTGCTCTCAGAGGCAGGGTGGTCTTCTTCTGGAATTTAGTTGTAAAAACAAAGGCGTAAACAAGCCTGAGCTCATTAAATGCATGTTTTTAGATGCAACATCTGTGTAAAGACTTCCCTTTAATCAATTTCTCTCTGGGTCTTATCACTTTGGCTCTGCATGCTATCTGTTCTACTTCTGCTCCGTAATGAGCAAAATGACTGATGCATAAACTGGGCTCCTCAGCCCCCCGTTCTGACCTATGATCATTATGTATCAGTTTCTTATTATACCAAAATCACCTTCCACAATTACAGACACATGAAATATAGTGTACTTTGTGTTCAACTGAATGTATGTACGGAACTCTGTTGTGGATGAATGATTTCACAGAAAGAAACAAATTCAACAAAAATGATGTTGGAAAAATGTTAATGTATGGGAGCCGAAAGTACTTTATGTAAGCTCTTTTCATTCACCCACCCTTGCTGCGCCATTTGAGTGCAAAGTATAGGAAAGGTAACATTACCTGTCACACCCTGCTGTGTCACTTCTCCACCTCCTTTGCCATTTGGCCTACAAATAAACATCATCACACCATGGACACCTGCCATGGACTGTCTTCCATCCTATTAGGAACATACTGTAGGTGCCATCCCAACCCACCTATGAGCATACAAACAAAAAAAAAATAAGAACATTGTTAGCGTAATTTCAACTTTCTTCTGGACTAGTGGTCTCCAAACTTTGGCCCATAGGCCGATCGCAGCCCTATGCTTGCCCTTGGAGCAGTATTTCTCCCACTAATGTGAGCCACAATTTTTTCCACTGATATTAACAATGGGGCATAATTCCTCCAAATAATATAAATGATGGAACACTACACCTCCCATTGATGTCAGTAATGGGTCACTATTCCTCCTGTTAGCACCAATGATGAGGCACTATTCCTTCCAAAACACTCTCAGGGACACGCTGGTCATAGTGCAAGTGAAGCTCCAAGGCACACACAGATGCGCAGGCTTGCGGGTGCTTGTCTTGCAGTGCACAGGCGCAAGCCTATGCACATGCGCAGGCGTGCGTGCATTCACCACTTATACTGGCACCAAGTGACCTATATAAGTGCAGCAGCTGCACTAGTTGGTTGCTGTCTAATCTGCAGCTCTTCCTGTGTTCCTGTGCCCGTTCCTGTTCTTGATTCCTGTGATTGACCTGGCTCATCCTGACCATGCTTGAACACTACCTGCCCTGACCTCAGCCTGTCTTTGAAATCCACTTGCTTCTTGCTCATCATTGACCTCTGCCTGTACCATGACTATTCTCCTGCCTGCTCTCCATGTCTGTACCTGATCGTCTGTTGCTGACCTTGCTTGTCTGACTATGCATCGTGTTATCTGTCTGTTTGGCTCCATGCGCTACTTACCTGGTCCCTGCTGGTCATCTGCCTGCCATGTATTACCAGTCTTCCCTGCACCTGTGACCGGTCACCTATCTGCCAAGCAACTGCTCAGTCCTGGGTCTGCTGCTCCTGCTGCCATCTGCTGTGTTGGCCATCTGATCCTTTCCTGGCGAAGCACCTGCTCTTCATCCATGCAGTCTGCTTTAAAATTTACAGGCACTCGTACCTCACCGGGCTCTCATGGGCACTGGCTCACTAGCAGTAGTCCCTGAGCCAGAGCTGTAAGAGAGGCCATCCTCTAAATGTCAGGCTCTACCATCGGGTACGTGACAAACACCAACAGTTGAGCATAATTCTTTCCACTGACACCAATAATTGTGCACTATCCCTCCCACTGACACAGTGGGAGGGAGGACTATTTCTTCCACTGCCACAAAAAATTGGGCATTATTCTTCCCAATACAAATAATGGAGCACTAGTCCTTCTTTTACGTACCACAGGTCCTATGTAATTGCTTTATGTCCACTGACTACAAATCCTGGGTCATTATTTACCCTCTCTGGTGCTAGGGCATTTTGTACTCCCGCTGGCCACCGTCTGGACCCTTAAAGTCTGAAGGACAGTAAACTGGCTCTTTGTGTAGAAAGTTTGGAGACCCCTGTTCCGGACCATAACAACTGAATATCTGCTATACCTCCTCATACCATGGGAGCATACATATAGGAATAATTGCTTATCTGTTACTCTGTAGATTTCAGTGTCTATTATGACAACAGTCATCTACTATGTCAGACTGTCTAAACCTGGGGAAGGAGAAACACCAGTACACTGAACTTCCAAATGAATCCTCTGGTTAGACCCAGACTGGAAATGGATGAAAGAAACAAAGCATGATACAGAATTGTGAGGCAAAGTCATGGTCAAACAGGTGAGAGGTCAAGACAGGCAGATAGCAGAGACCTTCAAGAAACGGGCAACTGGAACAGAGGTCAAGAGAACAGGAACTTGGGAACAGAATCTCTGCATTTGCAATTGCCCTAAGCAAGTTTTAAGAGTTTCCCAGAGTTATTCCTGTGGTGGGGGCCACGCCAGGTACAGCCACTTGAAGGGTGCCCTGATGTGACCACAAGCAATGTGCAGAGCGTCAACATCTGCTGGATGCTGGAATGCTCTCTGTATTCCTGCACCTGCCAGTAGAATCCCCACCTGACAGTAAAATATAGTGCAGGTGGGGGGGGGGGGGGGGGGCTGCAGCATTGCAGCTTGTGCTCAGATAAGTACGCCACTGAACATTGATGGTGGGGAAGTTTGTTTTACAGTCTAATCCTACCACTTACTTCCAAAGCTGTGTGTGGGAGTGTTCTTAGTACAGATTGAGACTGCCACTGCCACTAATGATGGGGTATATTTTACTCCCACACCACAAGCCAGACACTGTACAGCAACAAAACTTTATTGGCCATGCCTCCAGGTGTTCAGTGGGTGGCCACAGTTTCCTTCTTAATCCTTTCTATTTATTCCATATTGACAACTATGTGTAGGGGATAGCATCTTTGTTCTCCTGCAAGTTGGGTGGATTAATATATAAATTCAGTATTTTAGTACCAATCTACAACCGTACTTACAGTTGCTGCTGCCCGCCCTTCAAGGGCCAATTCTGCTCCCACCCCCAGTGTGCACAACCTTAAATTCTGTGGTTATTAATGAAAATTATTTTGATGTATAGGGGAAGAGGTGTTAAAAACAATTAAGTAGCCAAGTTCCAGATATACTAGGTATGCCACTAACATTTACCAAACATGACCTTCAGCACTTCTCAACAAGAACCAATAGTGTAATGCTATGTACACACGATCGGACATTCCGACAACAAAACCGTGGATTTTTTTTCTGACGGATGTTGGCTCAAACTTGTCTTGCATACACACGGTCACACCAATGTTGTCGGAAACTCTGAACGCCTATGAGCGCGGTGACGTACAACACATACGACGAGCCGAGAAAAATTAAGTTCAATAGCCAGTGTGGCTCTTCTGCTTGATTCTGATCATGCGTGGACTTTTGTGCGTCGGAATTTTGTACACACAATCGGAATTTCAGATTGTCAGAAAATTTGAGAACCTGCTCTCAAACATTTGTTGGCAGAAATTCCGACAACAAATGTTCTATGGAGGCATACATATCCAGCAGGACTATCCGACAACAAGGTCACATCCAACATTTGTCATCGGAAAATCCTATCCTAAGAGTGCCAAAACACATGGTCTAGACATGTTTTATCACATATTTTTTTGGGGGGAAGAAATCCCTTGCATAAGGGGAGATAAATAGTATGAATGAAATTGGGGTTTACAATTACTATAGACCTGTGCCAAATCCTTTGAATTCACAATTTGGGAACTTTTGGCCCAAAACTTTGATGGTTCTCCACCACAAATGAGGAACAACCTATAAGGAAATGCATAGCCTTTGACCCTTGTCAGCTGAGTCAAAAAATCCAAATATTTGAAAGATGGGATAACCCAGACCAGTCCCCTTTTCTATAAAAGGGTGGGTTAATAGCAGCCATATTGTCAGTATGTGTTAGAGTTGTTAGTGAATGAGTAGGGAGCGATACTTTGCCCCCCCCCCCCTCATATCAGTGCCTAGCTCTCCCTGCCTTTTGTTAGACAATAGCTTGCTTTTTATCCCTACAAATGGCCAGAATTGAGTAGCAAGATTACCCCAACTTCCTTCCCCTGCCCCAATTTTTCTCCCTTCCATAGAACTCCATGCAGTTTTCTGCAAAATTAGCAAATTTTGAACTTTGAGCAAGATGTGTAAAGCTGTTCACGAGCTGAACCCAGACCTGCGCCATGTTCCTTGCATAAAGGACATATTACGAAGTTATTTTATGGATAGTGAGTTATGTATGAGGTTATTATGGGAAGGGACTGTGGGGAGGTGCAGCATGGTGTGGTGGCAGTAATCACACAGAGACCGGTTGCAGAGAACAGAACTTGTATTAATGCAGAATCCAGTAATTCACAACAAACCCAGTGGGAAAGCACCCAACTGGGAACACTTCTGGCAATATCAGCAATGTGTAGCAGAGCAGGTCTCAGATGTGCAGACAGCGTCTGCATTGAGGGGTGGAATGTGACCTGGCTGGTCCAAACCCAAATCGGAAGGTCTCAAAAGGATTGCATGTCCCCAGTCTTTCCCTACTTGTCTCCAATCTCTTCCTGACGCTAATCGCTGTCCCTATCAGACGGGTGACCTGTCCCTACACTACCCACATGGGAAATGCACGCCAAACCTGGGAGCCAGGGTCCTAAATAGACTTTGCCTAAACCAAGATAGCTGCTAGAGTCACATGGGGTGGCAGCATTCAATCGGATAGCTTTCCCAGTAACCCTGGAAACCATAGAGGAGCTATGTTCCTCTTGACTTCCTCTTCCCCCTGCTATGCTGCTGTAGTTAAGCACCACCTGCAAGTAGACTGCACCTGCCTACAGGGACGCCTGCAGATATAGGTCAGAGGTTCCACTGCAGTTGGCTCTTTAAATTAAGAAGGGAAACAGAGGGACCTACTGTGAAGTGGGTGGCAGAGAGGCTCAGGATTAAAAATTTAGACTATGACCCAAGGTAAATGGGATATAAACAAAGAACAGGGCAAACAGAGGGCCAAAAAGAGTGAGGGTGGGTATTGTGGCTGATGGCTCAATGGAGAACCCAAAGGAAAAAAGACATGGAGATCCTCATAGTATAGTGGGTGATGTTCAAGACCTTGGGGAAAAGGTGCTTGATGGACAGCATTAATGCTATCAATCAATTGGGATTAGAGAATGTCTTCACATACTGATGTAAGAGAGGCATTATTATCTGTTTTTAATAGAATAAACGCATTCTGCAGTACTATTGCCAGAGGAAATCTTTTTTTCTTATAATCTTGTCATTATCTTGTCAGGCTGAATGCACTTTGCTGTAGGTTATTCCTAGACTTTGGTAATTTGCTGTTATGAGGCTGGAGGGTTTGTGGCTTTGTAATTATTTGCAGCCAGCTGCACGTAGGTGTCAAGATACAGAAATACCTGGCAACTCCTCCCATGGGGATGGTGAGTTATTATAAGAGCAAATACAGTACACCTCTGAGAATGCTGTAAAATATTTCAGAGGAACAAGCTTTACATACAGTGCTGTATCTCCACTGTTCTGCTCTGTAGTACATTCTGTACTCTGCACCGCTCTACTATGCACAAGGTGCGATACATGCCCCTCTCCACCTCACTCTTCTCATTACCTGGTACCATACATTCTATACTCTACACCAGTGATTCTCAACCAGGGTACCTCCAGAGGTTGCTAGGGGTTCCTTCAGCATTGGGCAATTTATGCCTCTTAGATAAGTTCCCACTGACACCATTGATCTTTTTGGCTATCTGTAAGGAGGTAATTCTTCCCAATGACCATAAGTGTAAGGACCTTTCTTCCCACTGACCATCACACTAATGTATCATGAGTAGGGATGAGCCGAACACCCCCCTGTTTGGTTAGCACCAGAGCCTGCAGACAGACCGAAAGTTTGTGTGAACTTTAGAAACCTATTAAAGTCTATGTGACTCAAATGTTCAAAACCCAAAAGTGCTAATTTTAAAGGCTTATATGCAAGTTATTGTCATAAAAAGTGTTTGGGGACCTGGGTCCTGCCCCAGGGGACATGTATCAATGCAAAAAACGTTTTAAAAACGGACGTTTTTTCAGGCGCAGTGATTTTAATAATGCTTAAAGTGAAACAATAAAAATGTAATATTCCTTTACCTTCGTACCTGGGGGTGTGTATAGTATGCCTGTAAAGGGGCGCATGTTTCCCGTGCTTAGAACTGTCCCTGCACAAAGTGTAATTTTTGCAGGAAAAAAAGTCATTTAAAATCACTCGCAGCTATAATGAATTGTCGGCTCCCGTAATGCAGAGAAGAGTCATTGAAAGTCATTGATAAAAAAAAAAAAAATATGCATGGGGTTCCCCCCAAATTCAATTACCAGGCCCTTCAGGTCTGGTATGGATATTAAGGGGAACCCCGGGTCAAATTAAAATGGCGTGGGGGTCCCCCTCGAAATCCATACCTGACCCTTATCCTTATGGCAGGCCGCAGGAAAAGAGGGGGGGACGAGAGAGCGCCCCCCCCCCTCCTGAACTGTACCAGGCCACATGCCCTCAACATTGGGAGGATGCTTTGGGGGTCTGTGACCCCTCAAAGCACCATGTTCCAATGTTGATGAGGACAAGGGCCTCATCCCCACAACCCTTGCCCGGTGGTTGTGGGGGTCTGCGGGCGGGGGGCTTATCAGAATCTGGAAGCCCCCTTTAACAAGGTGACTCCCAGATCCCGGCCCCCCCCTGTTTGAAAGAAAGTGTAAAAAACTGTTAAAAAACACACTGAGAACATTCTCCGGGGTCCCGCGATGGCTGATCTCTTCCGACGACGTCCAGCGCAGCGCATCCTGTCTCCATGGAGACACTGCGGGAATCCCGTCTTAGCAGAGGAGGACCGGGCCACCCGTCACCTGACCCCGCCCCCCTCTGACACAACGGGGAAGCCAGGCTTCCCCAGTGACGTACGGGTGACCCCGCCCCCTCTGATGTAACGGAAACCTGCGGGTCACCAGCTTTTCCCTTGTGTCAGAGGGGGGCGGGGTCACCCTTACATCACAGGGGAAGCCTGGGTTTCTCTAAGGAGACACAGCTGAGGAGGACCGGGCCACCTGTCACCTGACCCGCCCCCCTCTGACGCAAGGGAAAATGCCCCTTTACAGGCATACTATACACACCCCAGGTTTGAAATTTAAAGGAATATTACACTTTTATTGTTTCACTTTAAGCATTATTAAAATCACTGCTCCTGAAAAAACAGCCATTTTTAAAACTTTTTTTTGCATTGATACATGTCCCCTGGGGCCGGACCCAGGTCCCCAAACACTTATTATGACAATAACTTGCATATAGCCTTTTAAAATTAGCACTTTAGATTTCTCCCATAGACTTTTACAGGGTGTTCCGCGGCTTTTCGAATTTGCCGCGAACACCCCAAATTGTTCGCTGTCCGGTGAACAGGCGAACAGGCAATGTTCGAGTCGAACATGAGTTCGACTCGAACTCGAAGCTCATCCCTAATCACGAGTTGTAGATTTCTACTTTTTAGCAGGGGTTCCCTGAGACCAGGGAACTATTTCAAGGGTTCCTCTGTGTTGAAAAGGTTGAGAAAGGCTGGTCTACACTTTTCCACTATGCACACTGTGCTATACATGCCACTCTCCACGCTGCTCTTCTCTGTACATGGGATTATAAATTCTATACTCTTTTTCGTTTAAGCAGTACAGCTGTTGTTTCAAAATGCAATACAAATGCATTACAACACATGACATCACTTCCAAATTTTTATTCTGCCGTACGCAAATTTTTGTGACTTTAGTAAACTCATCAGGTAATGCCCCATGTCACAAAGCTCAAATCATCTCACCACTGGACAATGAGGTTGCTGTACTCCAATGGCCTCCACCAGAGGCGGCTCTCTAATTAGGCAAATTAGGCGGTTGCCTTAGGCCTCACACTCCCAGGGGCCTTGTGGCCGCCTAATTTGCCTGACGTGTGTGAGAGTTGAAGGAAATGTCCCCCAGTCGGTGTCCCCAGGGCTGTCTCTCTGCCCGCTACTACTTTTACCCCTGCCAGGGGCGGACTGTTCAATTCAGCACTGCCAGGGGTGATGTCCCAGGGTCAGTGGGTGGCTCCATGTACTCCCCTCTCCCGACTCCTCCCCTTCTGCCAGGCTCTGTGGATCTCCTGCCATTTGCAGAGCCCAGCTAATGCCAGCATCGGCCGAGCAGCTCTCACTCTGCTCCACTCTCCATGATGAATGTCTGTAATTCAGGACCTGCAAATGACAGACCAGGTGCCCGGCGATCATCGGGGAGACTGTCTGCCGCCGGAGCTTCCAGGTACAGAATGATGACGGTCCTGCCCGATACTGACACATTCCGTGACGTCACCCCTGACCGAGGATGCTCCGATAATCACTACTGCCAGCCGCCCCACACACAGCCCTGATGATATATATGCCATCTGACATATCATGGCACCTACTGACCCACTGTCATCACCAAAATTCTAGAAACTGTGAATTCATACAGTAGTTCATAGGATTTCACGCTCTTAATATATGCAATTTGTACAGTTATTTTTTTATCGCTTGAATTATTTTTCCGATTTTGGGTGTGAGTGGGGCCTTATGTTTAAGATTTGCCTAAGGCCTCACAAAGCCTAGAGCTGCCTCTGGCCTCCACAGTCACCAGATCTCAATTCAATAGAGAACCTTTGGGATGTGGTGGAAGGGAGATTTGCATCATGGATGTGCAGCCGACAAATCTGCAGCAACTACGTGATGCTATCAGGTCACTATGGACCAAAATCTCTGAGGAATGTTTCCAACACCTTGTTGAATCTATGCCACGAAGAATTAGGGCAAAAGGGGGTCCAACCCGGTACTAGCAAGGTGTACTGTACCTAATAAAGTGGCCGGTGATTGTATATATATATATATATATATATATATATATATCATCGGAAGCTTAAGCAAAATCAAATCTCCAAAATCACAGTCTATGAGCGTTCCATTTGTAGAAATATCTGATCTTTGAATGGCCACTTTCAATTCTCATTAAACTTTACCCTTGTTTGTCCCACAATTCTTTCTCCCTCCATCTTGCCATCACGTGGGACATCCTTACTGGCATCTGTCTGCTACAACATTTCCAATAAAAGACTTCTCGGATAGATTAAATCATATATCTTGCGATACCCCCGTGAAAGAGATTAATATTGATCCCTGACCACTTTGTTAATTATTCCAGCAATGAAATGTATTTGCTTTTAAGAAAATGGGAAAAAAAAAAAAAAAGCAGCAGAGACAATAATGAAATTTATTCCTTAGACAGAGTTGTCTGCCCATGAATAATACTTCCATGCAAATAATGTTTTTCCATCCAATGCAGCGTCATCATTAGCAAATGATAGGAATTGAATTTATTGTCATTGTGCTCCGCAGGAAGTTGGATCCCGCCGGGGTATCTCATTCCAGATTTTGCAAGTCTTGCACTTTCTACTAATACATCATATTTGACTTTTCCTTCTTGCGCCGAAGAGGACACGTCGTTCATTTCAACCATATTGCCCCAGTGCGAAGGATTAGTAGGAATGAATATACAGTTCAGTTTTGGTAACCGCTTCACATAAAGGATGTTTCAAAATTAGGGAGAGTGCAGAGAAAGTCCACAAAAATGAAAGCTGAACGCCAAATATTGTCCATATACAAGAAGCATGTGCATAGGCGTGCGCAGGGGGTGTGCTGGGTGTGCCAGGGCACACCCTAATCACCCTGTGCACCAGAGCTGATGATAAGGCAGTACAGCCTGCCCTGCTTTACCAGGCCCATGTCCTATTAGTTCAAAAGGGAGGCCCAGGAGGACCTGGCTGTACTGCCTTTTGCAGATATTGATCCTCTTGTTCCTCCCAATGCAGCACTGCCGGCTTCTCCTTTTCTCCCTCCCTCCAGCTGCGCTGTAAGTGATTGGTTCTAGCACCTGCGCCTCCTCCATTCTGTCCTCAGTCCCTTATTCTTTCTTTTTTTGTCTTAAATTTAAGACATCAAGGGTCTGTTTGGAACCCTGATATTTCACCAAAGCCCCCCAAACACCGGTAACGGCACACTCACTCAAGCAACGGCACATACGTGCCATTGCTTCAGTTTGCTTCAGTACGCATGTGCCGATGACGTAAAAAAATTTAATAAAATTCGAAAAAGTTTTAACTTTTTTTTAAAAAAGTGCTTTGCACTTGCCACTGCCTATCTACTGCCTCTGTTGTTCTGTGTTTGAAATTTGGGGTGCACACTCTAATGTAATAGGCTGTGCACACCTATGATCATGTGTATTTGATCTTCTATCTAGTCTACCTTCCAGATCTGTGCAGTAATCCAGTGTGAGACTTTGCCATCCTGATTAGGGATGGGCCCGGTGTTCGATTCAAACCCATGTTCGAATCGAACATCGGCCGTTTGACCGCTCGTCGAAACCCGAACTCTCAGGACCGTTCGCATCAAATTCGTGTGATGCGAACGGTCCACAAAGCACTGCGCCAGTCGCAGTGCATTGCTGGCTGATAATTGGCCAAGCATGCACTGTGACCCCGCATGCTTGGCCAATCATAGAGCCAGCGGCGAGGAGAGCAATAATTGGCCACAGCTCAGGGGGTTAGTACACGCCCCACACTATATAAGGCTGCCGCGCCGGCGGCCTCGTGTAGTGTGTTCCGGCGTTAGGAACAGTGACAGACTGTACTGTACATGTACACACTATATGAGCTTGTGATTCATTTCTGTGTGGGAAATAGTGTAGGGAAAGAGGAAAAATAGGCAGGGATAGTTTATTCTTCTCAGTGCTGTTCTCTAATCTCTACCAATCCAGCCATCTGCAGGAGTTAATGTGTGTGTGCTGTGTGACTATAGCACAGCACACTAAAACCACCTTACCCTGTATCTGCCCTTCTGCCCTGTTGTCATCTAATCCAGCCATCTGTGACATGACATTAAAGCCGCAAGCAGTTTTAAATGGCTTATTTTTTTCTTTTACAAATGTCATTTTTTGCAGGGACAGTTCTAAACACGGGAAACACATGCCACTTCACAGGCATACTTTAGACACCCCCCACGTACCATATTTAAAGGAATATTTCACTTTATGCATCATTAAAATGACTGCTCCCGAAAAAACGTCAGTTTTCAAAACTTCTTTTTGCATTGATACATGTCCCCTGGGGCAGGACCCGGGTCCCCAAACCTGTTTTATGACATTTACATGCATATTGGCCATTATAATTAGCACTTTAGATTTCGAATGTTCGCGTCCATTGTAATTAATAGGGTTCGGCTCATCCCTATTCCTGATGCCTGTAATAAAAAACGGTCACAGCTGCTCACTCTCCTAGTGCAGGGTGACTGGTCTTGTCTCGGCCCCTCCTGTAGTTTTCTACAGGCAACCTGTAGTGGGTGGAGCCTGCTGGTCCCCTCCCACAGCTCTACTCTCTGCACGCAAGGACGAGCCGGAAGTGGTCGGTCTTGTATACTAGCGTTCGTAATGGAGAATTAACATTCGTGACGCGGCAAATTATGAAATCTCAAAATGGAGCGCACAATTCTCTTCTTCTTCTTTAATGGGATAATAATGAAGTTGATTTGCTGGTGATACTGATGGAGTTATTGCAAACTAATTTTCAAAGGCTTTTTATTTCTAGTGATATCAAGAATAATATTATTATGCTTTTTTTTTTTTTTTTTTTGTGCAAGTTACCACAACCCCATTATCCCGTAGTTTATAAGATCAAAGATACAACTATGTTGGTGTCCCTTGTCAATTTTACATTGTATTTTATAAAATGTAACTGCCGACTCCCAAACTGTCATTCGAAGTAAAACACATAGCCAAGTATTATTCTCCACAATTTTTTTATTGTGCATTAACAAAAAGAAAACAAATAAAATTAGACATGCTATCTGCCAATAGAACCTAACCAAAAAGTGCATTCTATGCATCCAAAAATATAGAAAGTATACCAAATCAAATCATTATTATTCAACCAAAAAATAAAATAAAAGCCTCATGCATGTGTCTGGCTTTTTAATATAGGGGGTCAACAATGCCAAGAGTTGGTGAAAGCAGGGGTCCGTCATCCGGACATAATTCCGAAGATCATCTGAATTATTCTCCTGGAGCTCCCGCAGCAAAGGCATATGACATAATTGGTCACGATTAATAAAGCAACCAATTTTTAGTCCAAGAAATCCTCCTCCTCCTGTTCCTGGACTGGACTTGGGTCAAAGCAATAGCTCCAAGGCCAATAATAAATAACACGTTATCCCCTCCGATTCCGCAACATGTCTGGTTGACGAACGGCCGTTCAGAAACAAACTGAAAAGCACGAAATGAAAAGCGTGAAATGAAAAGCGCAAATCAACACTCACCAAACTTCTACTAACACGAAATTAGCTGAAGGTGCCCAAAGGGTGGCGCTAAAGAGCTGACAAACCAAGTAGTACGTCACTACATTCATGTTTGTTGGCCGACAATTCCTTGCCGTTTGTATTCAAGTCAAAATCCAGACACATGCCTTCGGACAAAAGTCAGAGGTTTTGTCTGCGGAAAATCCGATCGTGTGTACGAAGCTTAAGGCTACTGTCACACTGGGGCCGCTGAGCACTAGCGCTAAAGCGCCACTTGTTTTAGCAGCGCTTTTTTGGCGCTTTTCAGCCGCTAGAGGGGCGCATTTTTCCCCTGCTAGCAGCCAAAGAAGGGGTTAAAAGTGCCCGTGTTGCGGCGCTTCGGAACCTGCGGTCCCCCCACCCCAAAGCACCTTATCCCCATGTTGATGAGGACAAGGGCCTCTTCCCGACAACCCTGGCCGTTGGTTGTCGGGGTCTGCGGGCGGGGGGCTTATCGGAATCCGGGAGCCCCCTTTAATAAGGGGGCCCCAAGATCCCGGCCCCCCACCCTATGTGAATGAGTATGGGGTAAATGGTACCCCTACCCATTCACCTGAGGGAAAAAGAGTTAATAAAAAAAACACAACACAGCTTTTTAAAGTAGTTTATTAGACAGCTCCGGGGGTCTTCTACCGACTTCGGGGGTCTTCTCGCCGGGCACCTCCGCTATCTTCTGCTCTCTTACCGCTCTTTTACTAGCGGAGGAGCCCGACTTTCTCCTTCATCGCCACAGTCCAGGGGTCTTCTTCCGACTTCGGGGATCTTGTCCCGCTCTTCGTTTCTTCTGCCGGGCCTCCGCTATCTTCTTGCAGCTCTTTTACTAGTGTTGGCCCGGTCTTCTGGTTCGTCGCTGTCGCTGTTGTCTTCGCCGCCTTCTTCTTCTTTCTTCTTCTTCTCTTCTTCCGATGTTGACACCCATTTTTCTGTAATGGCCGGGACATGTTGCGCGGCAACTTATATAGGCATAAGGGGCGGGGTCACGGGTGATGTCACATGGTGGCCCCGCCCCTTATGATGTCACAGTCCCGGGATGATGGGACTGGGACATCATAAGGGGCGCGGTCACCATGTGACATCACCCGCTGACCCCGCCCCTTATACCTATATAAGTTGCCGCGCAACGCATCCCGGGCCATTACAGGCAGAGAGAGCGTCGTGTCAACATCGGAAGAAGAGAAGAAGAAGGAAGAAGAAGAAGGCGGCGGCGACAACAGCGACAGCGACGAACCAGAAGACCGGGCCAACGCTAGTAAAAGAGCTGCAAGAAGATAGCGGAAGTCCAGCAGACCTTCTAATGCCGCGTACACACGAAGGGACTTTTCCCGGCGGACCTAAGTCCAGCGGACAATCCGCTGGACTTTCCAGCTGGGTCCGCTGGACTAAAAAGCGAACGGACTTGACCACACACGATCACGCAAAAAGTCAGACGGTTCACGCGATGACGTACAGCACGTACGACGGGACTAGAAAACGAAAAATACTAGAAAAATACTTGCTACTGAGCATGCGTCCTTTTTGGTCCGCCGGACCATACTACACACGGCCGGATTGTCCGCTGGACTGCCAAGTCCAGCGGATAATTTTAAAACAAAACTTAAAACTTTAGTCCGCCGTACTTTGGCCAAAAAAAGTCCGCCGGCGCCCACACACGAGGGGATTATCCGCTCGACTTCGGTCCAGCGGATAATCCCGCGGGATAGTCCCTTCGTGTGTACGCGGCATAAGTCCGCCCGATAGTCCGATCCTGTGTACGCGGCATTAAACTCACATTGCATGAATTGAGCTGTGCAAACAACAAGACTTTTTATAACGAGGTAGTTGAAAATTTGAAAAAGAAGAGCTCCACCTGCTCGGTAAACAAATAAAAAAACAAAAATACTAATGTACTAGTTCTGAAGTACACTATATTACCATAAGTATTGGGACGCCTGCCTTTACACACACATGAACATTAATGACATCCCAGTCTTAGTCCGTAGGGTTCATATTGAGTTGGCCCATCCTTTGCAGCTATAACAGCTTCAACTCTTCTGGGAATGCTGTCCACAAGGTTTAGGAGTGTGTCTATGGGAATGTTTGACCATTCTTCCAGAAGCGCATTCGTGAGGTCAGGCACTGATGTGGATGAGAAGGCCTGGCTCCCAGTCTCCACTCTAATTCATCCCAAAGGTGTTCTATCGGGTTGAGGTCAGGACTCTGTGCAGGTCAGTCAAGTTCCTCCACCCCAAACTCGCTCATCCATGTCTTTATGGACCTTGCTTTGTGCACTGGTGCAAATTATGGGGTTGTTTTTCAGGGGTTGGGCTTGGCCCCTTAGTTCCGGTGGAGGGAACTCTTAAGCAATCAGCATACCAAGACATTTTGGACAATTTCATGCTCCCAACTTTGTGTGAACAGTTTGGGGATGGCCCCTTCCTTTTCCAACATGACTGCCCACCAGTGCACAAAGCAAGGTCCATAAAGACATGAATGAGTGAGTTTGGGGTGGAGAAGCTTGACTGGCCTGCACAAAGTGCTGACCTCAACCTGATAGAAAACCTTCGGGATGAGTTAGAGGGGAGACTGTGAGCCAGGCCTTCTCATCCAACATCAGTGCCTGACCTTACAAATGCTCTTCTGGAAGAATGGTCAAACATTCCCATAGACACTCCTAAACCTTGTGGACAGCCTTCCCAGAAGAGTTGAAGCTGTTCTAGCTGCAAAGGGTGGGCCAACTCAATGTTGAACCCTACGGACCTTGACTGGGATGCCAGGATTTGTACTAAGGTTGGGTATTTGGGGAGGTGTGTGCTAGAAGAGGTGCTATGGTAGGGGGGAGGGAAATTGTGCTAGGAAGTGTATTTTTTTAGGGGAGGTGGGGATTTGTGCTATTAGGGGTGATTAGAGATGATTTGTGCTAGAAGGGAAAATTTGGGTCAGAGAATTTGTGCTAGGAGGGTGAAATGGGAGTGTGGTTGGGGGGGGGGGGGGGGGGGGGGGATTTGTGCTCAGAGGGGGAATTTTGAGGGGTAGAGGATTTGAGGGGGGGGGGGGGGGGGGGTTTGGTGAGAGATAGAATATGAGCTTGGAAGGGGGGCAAACATTTGTGCTGGCAGTGGGGATTTCAGAGGGGAGGGGGCAGATTTGTACTGGGAGGAGGTGGAATTTATGCTTAGGAGGTGAGCATGCAGATTAGTGGGGCTTTAATTTTTTTTTTTCTTTGATCAACTTTATTGCTATCACAAGGGATGAACAACATCCCTTATGATAGCATGCTGCAGGTATCATCCCGGTATAACCACTTCAACCGGAGGATGTCATATATGACCCAGTGGCAAGTGGTTAATGAGATCATTTTGCAAGAGCAATGTACACATTGTGTATGCAGAGTGTTATGTGTTATGGTTTACTCTGCAAATGTGTACATCGCTCTTGCAAAATGACCTCATTAAAATCCGGAGGTCGATCGGTTGAGTGCTGGTTCTTTCTTCTATTTCTAGGTTAATATTGCTGCCTTTGTCACTGCTGGGAAAATTCACCATCTACTGTATGTTTGTTCTGGTGGCCACTGAGCTTGATGGGGAAATGTCACTTGTCACCAGAACGGGAATAGATTTGGAAATCTTTTAATGGGGAGGGCGTCATGGCCAATTGCCTAATGCCGCGTACACACGATCGGAAATTCGTCCAGCAAAAGACCAATGAGAGCTTTTCATCGGAAAATGCGACCGTGTGTATGCTCCATCGGAATTTTGCTGGCTGAATTTCCGCCAGCAAAAGATTTATGCCGCGTACACATGATCGGGATTTCGGCCAGCAAAAGACCGATGAGAGCTTTTCATCGGAAAATGCGACCGTGTGTATGCTGCATCGGAATTTTGCTGGCCGAATTTCCGCCAGCAAAAATGTGAGAGCATGTTCCTGAAATTCCGATCGTCTGTAGAAATTCCGACACGCGAAATTCCTACGCATGCTCGCAAACAATTCGACGCATGCTCGCAAAAATTTGAGAGCATGTTCCTGAAATTCCGATCGTCTGTAGAAATTCCGACACGCAAAATTCCTACGCATGCTCGCAAACAATTCGACGCATGCTGATAGAGCTTTTCATCAGAAAATGCGTCCGTGTGTATGCTCCATCGGAATTTAGCTGGCCGAATTCCCGCCAGCAAAAATTTGAGAGCATGTTCCTGAAATTCCGATCGTCTGTAGAAATTCCGACACGCAAAATTCCTATGCATGCTCGCAAAAAATTCTACGCATGCTCAGAAGCATTGAACTTGATTTTTTCTCGGCTCGTCGTAGTGTTGTACGTCACCGTGTTCTTGACGGTCGGAATTTGGTGTGACCATGTGTAGGCAAGACAGCTTGAGCGGAATTCCGTCGGGAAAACCATCAGAGCTTTTTCCGACCATAATTCCGATCCTGTGTACACGGCATGAGAGCATGTTCTCAATTTTTCCGACGGCAATCCCGATCATCTGTAGCAATTCCGACGCGCAAAATTCCTACGCATGCTCGGAATTTTTTTTACACATGCTCGAAATCATTGAACTTAATTTTCTCGGCTCGTTGTAGCGTTCTTGACAGTCGAAAGTTCAGAGAACTTTTGTGTGACCATGTGTATGCAAGCCAAGTTTGAGCGAAATTCCAATCCTGTGTTCGCGGCAAAAGAGGTGATTACCTCTAACTTCAAGGGGTTTCTTTTATAACTTTTTTAAAAAATAATCAAGAATGGATAACATAGGTGTGTGAAGCCTATTGCGTTAGGGTGTTCGCCTCAGACCTCTCACACACGTTTGTGTATATATAAACTCTCCGGCCACTTTATTAGGTACACCTATTCAATCGCTTGGTAACACAAATTGCTAATCAGCCAATCACATGGCAGCAACTCAATGCCTTTAGGCATCTAGACCTGTTGAAGACAACTTGCTAAATGTGTCTGCTAAATATATATATATATATATTAGGGCTGTGGAAATTAAAGATTAATTCCTCGATTAATCTTTAAGTTTTTTGATCGATCAAAATTCTTTTGATCGGTACTCACCTCTCCGCCGGCTTCCGGGCCTTCAGGGAGTTACGTCCCCAAGTGCCTCCGGCTGCTAATGAAGGGAAGGGAGGAGGAGTCCGGTGACGTTGAGGTTCTGATTGAACGTAACGCGTACGGGGGAGGAGCTATGCATGACGTCACCCGCTGCTGCCCTACGGAACTAACACGATTGTCGGCTTTACATGCTGTGTTTTTATCATCTTTATGTGAGTAGTTTGTGTTTGAACACAAATATGTAATCTTATACTTAAGCGGTGAGCACTTAGATCTTTTCTTTCTACCCATGACCTGGCGTCCTTACTGAGAGCTAAGGAGACGTGAGAGAAGTTTATGGTCCGTGTTAATCCTTTTGATACCCGCTGGCATGACCACCTGTTTGCACAGGGGTCCATGCCATAAAGTGAGAGTGATTAGTTAGAATGGAGGTGGAGGGATTGTCACGCTACTGTGGAAAAAAAATGTACTTACGTCAGTGCTACAGTTTGAATTTAAAACGTATTTGTGTGAACTGTGAAGTTAAGTCATGGATTGTGGAAACTAACTAGTGTCGGGTGATTGTATATAGTGTATACCACATTTACCACTGACTAATGCAGAGTTGCAATGCAAGGAGATCAGCTAAAAGTAGTTGGATCTGTATGTGCGTTATAATTAATCGAAATTAGTCGATTAATCGATTAAAAAAAAAATTGATTAATCGAACACAAACATTTTAATCAGTAACAGCCCTAATATATATATATATATATATATATATATAATGTTTGGGGGATCTGAGTAATTTTCAAGCAAAAAAATTATGATTTTTACATGTAGGAGAGAAGTGTCAGAATTGGCCTGGATGGCAAGTGGTTAAAGTGATTGTAAAGGCTCTTTTTTATTTATTTTTTTTAAATAACAAACATGTTATACTTAGGCTTCATGTAAAAGAGACATTTTTACAACCTCTCCTGAACGATTTAACTTGACAGATAGTAACCGACGTTCAAAACATCCGTTTTGCCGCATTTCGCCACTTTGCGTTTAGAAGCGTTTAAAAAAAATAAAAGCTGCCCTACGTTTAAAAAAAATAAAAGCTGTTTCTGGCATTTGGCATTTCAAATTCCTCTGAACATCTGTCCTGAACCCATTTTTTTTTTGCGTTCTCAAAAATGCTTCTGAACTCAACTGCCTAGAAACGACTATAAACGACCCTGTGTACATGTACTGATAAGATAACATAGAGGAGAGTTCAGGGGCAGCTGAAAAAAACACCCAACTGCTCCTAAATGTCTGTTTACCAGCAGCAGTGTACATGAGGCCTTACCTCCTCTATGCAGTTGGTTTTGCACAGAGCAGCCCAGATCCTCCTCTTCTCAGGTCCCTCTTTGCTGCCTCTCCCTCTTATCGAGTGCCCCCACAGTCAGCAGCTTCCTATTGGGGCATTGGAGCCGAGTCACAGCTCCATGTGTCCACTCAGACACGGAGCCCTGACCTGGCCCTGCCCCCTCTCTCCCCTGATTGGCTGACTGACTTTGATTGACAGCCGCGGGAGCCAATGGCGCCACTGCTGAGTCTAATGCCGCGTACACACGAAGGGACTATCCCGCAGGATTATCCGCTGGACTGAGTCCACCGGATAATCCCCTCGTGTGTGGGCGCCGGCGGACTTTTTGGCGCCAAAAGTCCGGCGGACTAGGTTTTAAGTTTTGTTTTAAAACCTAGTCCGCCGGACTGCCATAGTCTGGCAGTCCGGCGGACAATCCCGCCGTTAGTAGGCTAGTCCGCCGGACTTTTGAAATGAATGGACTTGCCGCTCATCGGAAAGTCCGTTCATTTAGCACGTGACTTCAGGTAGACGGAGCTAGCGAAGGCAGTGAATGCCGCCCCGCTCACCCCGTCATCTGGCATGGATTTAAAGGGAATCCCTACGCCGAAAAAACGGCGTGGGGGTCCCCCCCAAATCCATCTCAGACCCTTATCCGAGCACGCAGCCCGGCAGGTCAGGAAAGGGGTGGGGACGAGCGAGCGCCCCCCCCCCTCCTGAGCCGTACCAGGCCCCCCCACCCCAAAGCACCTTGTCCCCATGTTGATGAGGACAAGGGCCTCTTCCCGACAACCCTGGCCGTTGGTTGTCGGGGTCTGCGGGCGGGGGCTTATCGGAATCTGGGAGCCCCCTTTTATAAGGGGGCCCTCAGATCCCGGCCCCCCACTCTATGTACGATGTACCCCTACCCATTCACCTAAGGTGTAAAATGTAAAGTAAAAAAACACACACTTTTGAAAAAATATTTTATTGCACTGCTCCGGGGGTCTTCTTCCGTCTTGGGGGTCTTCTCGCCGGACTCCTCCGCCATTTACCTAGCTCTTTTACCGAGCGGAGAAGTCCGGCTACCTTCTTCGTTGTTGCCGCCATCGTCTGGGGGTCTCGATCCGCCTTCGGGGGGTCTTCCGGGGTCTCTTCTGTTCTTGCCGCGGTCGTCGTTTTCCGCGCTGCCGGCACCTTCTTCTTCTTCTTCTTCCGATGTTGACCCGTCGCTGTCTCTGACCGGAATGCCAGAGCCGCGCTGTGCTGGGACTTATATAGGGACAGGGGGACAGGGTCACATGCTCATGTCACATGGTGACCCCGCCCCCTTGTGATGTCACAGTCCCAGCATCCTCCGTTCATTTTCAAAAGTCCCGCGGACTTTGTCCAGCGGATTGTCCGCCGGAGAAGTCCGTGCGTGTGTGGGCAAGTCACACGCTCGGAAGTCCGGGCGTGTGTGGGGAAGTCCCGCCGGACTAGGTCCGGCGGACAATCCGCCGGACTAGGTCCGGCGGACAAAGTCTGAACGTGTGTACGGGGCCAATCAGGAGGAGTGTCCCAGACGGTCTTAGTAAGCTGTGGACGTCGTGGACATCGCTGGAGAGAGATGGGGCTCAGGTAGATATTAGGTGGTGCTGGGGAGGCTGCTACACACAAAAGGATTTTTATCCTAATGCATAGAATGCATTAAGATAAAAAACCTTCTACCTTTACAACTCCTTTAATCACTTCAGCCCCGGACCAATTTACAGCCAAAGGACCAGGCCCCTTTTTGCGATTCGGCACTGCAGCGCTTTAACTGACAATTGCTCCCAAACAAAATTGGCGTTCTTTTTTTCCCACAAATAGAGCTTTCTTTTGGTGGTATTTGATCGCCCCTGCGGTTTTTGTTTTTTGCGCTATAAACAAAAATAGAGCGACAATTTTGAAAAAAATGCTATATTTTTTACTTTTTGCTATAATAAATATCCCCAAAAAATATATAAAAAAAAAACATTTTTTTTTCCTCAGTTTAGGCCGATACGTATTCTTCTACATATTTTTGGTAAAAAAAATCGCAATTAGCGATTATTGATTTGTTTGCGTAAAAGTTATAGCGTTTACAAAATAGGGGATAGTTTTATAGCATTTTTATTAATATTTTTTTTTTTTTTTACTAGTAATGGTGGCGATCAGCGATTTTTATTGTGACTGCGACATTATGGCGGACACATCAAACATTTTTGACACATTTTTGGGACCATTGTCATTTATACAGAAATCAGTGCTATTTAAATGCACTGATTCCTATGTAAATGACAGTGGCAGTGAAGGAGTTAACCACTAGGGGGCGGGGAGGAGTTAGTATGACGTGTTGTGTATTTTTTTACAGTAGGGGGCGTGGCTGACGTCTGACGTCACTAATCGGCTTTCCTGATGACAGGGAACAGCAGATCAGTGACAGGCAGTGTAGGAAGGGCGGGGAGAGGTTTGTTTACACAGACCTCTCCCCGTTCTTCAGATCTGTGACCCGATCGCGGGACAACAGCGGCGATCCGGTCCGCTGGTCCCGCGGCCGTGGTCACGGAGCTCGCGCGCAACCCCACGGCTAGGCAATTAAAGGGGACGTATATATACGTGCTTTTGCCTAGCCGTGCCATTCTGTAGACGTATATCTACAGGAGGCGGTCGGGAAGCGGTTAATTACCATAAGTAAGTAATATACAAATAATTATTATATATTGTTTTTAAGGTAATTTACTATATTTTCAAAAACTTTACTCAAGCAGGTGGCTTAATGGACAAATTACCGAAGTTTGCAGTTGTAACTTCCTACCAGTAATTTCACAGTAAATAGATAAATAATACATTATTATGTTATAACATTGTTGTGAATTATGAAGAAATATATCTAATTCAGTAGGCCTAACAAAAAAAAATTGAAATGAACTTTTGCTCCTGAAAAGCAGATGAACTGGTTGCCCATTTTACAAGTCTCAAATATATAAAGTTTACAAGCCTGTATTTAGACAGAAACTGTAGGACAATGAGACAATTTCGAAAACAAAGGAAATAAGTTCCTATATGTGTGATAGTAAATACAACTACAAGTTCCTTGATTCAAGGGAAGGTTGAGCAAATAAACTGGATTGTGTCAATGTGGGCTCAGAAAGTGAGAGATAAATAAAACCAAGGAGTCTATATTGTCCTCGCTTCTCATAAGACAATGACTAGGATACCAAGTGAGGTTTGTTTTTCAACAGGACAAATAATGAGAATAAACATGAGATTGTTCACCCGAATGTCTAAAGTTCATCTCAAAACATGACGTTACCAGTCAATTCATAGTATATGTGATATCTGGAAATCACAAAAAGAAAACTATCATTTTAGTATCCGATGAATTGATGAAGTCGGTTATAAAGAAAACATAATAAATAAAGGGTGATTATTAATAGAATTGTTTTAGGAACAAATTAGTATTAAGAAAACATATGATTATGAAATGAATATATGAGAATTGAATCATGTTTAGAGAAACAAATATTGATTGGATACCCAAATTATACAGGTATCCAGGTAGATAAAAAACTGTATGTGATGTTGATTAATATATGTATATATGTGTATATATGTGTATATATATGTATATATGTATGTATATATGTATATGTGTATATATGTATATATATATATATGTGTATATACGTATAACTTGTGTCCTTTTTAAATGGACTAAATGTTTACAGATATACAATGATATGCATATATATCACCATTTTATGCAAAGTGATAGATTAATAATTATGCTAAGCATCTTTGATAGTATGGGGTTAGTAGAATTCCCAAATATTAAAGATATAGATATTTCCACTAAAGTAAAATATACAGTATAAAATAAAATATATTACTTTACAGAGCAGCCCCAAAACACATGTGAGACACCTGGTGGTTGAAGGTGCAATTACATTAAAAACATTTAGGCCAATAGGAAAAAGGCACATACCTTTTGGGCTGAACATATTACAAGTTTTATGATCTTATTGTGTGAGAGGATATTTAAGAAGCTAGATAGATAGTGAGAGGAGGACAGCTCAGGGGAACCTGAGAGCTCAGGGACCCACCCTGGGGAAGGGACACTGGGAGAGAAACATCTTCCCAGATAGACTGACAGCCATGACTGGAAATATACTTTAACCTCCAAGGAGATTCCTGAACCCGGTAGCTATCTTAAATCCAGACTAATAGCCATTTTGGAATGGGTAAATATGCCATGTTGATTTTATCTTGTATGTTCTCTTAATTATTGATGTATTGAATATTCTAATATTGGTAATCATTCTCCAGAATCAATAACCGTCATTTAGATTTTTTCTCTAATATTCAATTTTTATTATATATTATTTTTTGCATAGTTACCAAATTTTATTGACAAACAAATGTCTAAATTATTTTCGCATTGTTCAACGTTACTTACCTGCAGTATAGTAACGGCTGGGTGTGTGTAAAATACAGACATTCTGTTAAATTGTCAAGTATAAGGTTATTGATTCTACTGAAGAAGTTATCATGGTGATATTGTGTCCAAGGTACTACGCCCATTTTGAGGGTATTTCCATTAATTGTCAAATGTTCAAATAATGCAATCCGTATTTTAATTTCATGTAAATATTTGTTTTCTGTCAACCAATAAATGTGACTATTAAGTATGATCACCCGTCTCCGTGAACAAGTTTCGCATATATAGACTGTGTCGTATCGATTGATCTTGTATCTTAAAAATATCTTCGTTAAAAATTACTTAATAAAAATGTGCGGGAAACTTTCCTTAAAAAAGCACAACAACATATAGTATAATAATATATTATTTAGCTTGATTAAAAAAGTACCTTTTCAGCAGCAGCAGATTCTCCCTCTAAACCATGTGAGAAAAACATGGGATTTTGGGTAAACCTTATACCCATAAACCCATTAGTCCAAGGCTCCAAGCTGTCCATTGAGCTCAGTGCCTCTGACAAGACAGGCTGTGCAAGGAGCCCCAAATCTCCGGAACCATAGGTCCTAAGATATTAGGATATTGATGATGGACAATAGTTGTCTAATTTTTACCAGTTGCGGGGTAGGACCAAATTTAGGGTCTCTGTGACCCCAGGTCGCCAAGCTACGACCCACGCAGCTCAATCGTGTTTTTAAAAATATATTTTTAAAAATAAAATATATTTTTTGTGGCTCTACCTCACCTGCTTCCCCTGACTGTACATCCCTGCTATGTAGGTGGGTGCAGCTTGATGTTGCAATAAAACACACTCAGTCAGGATGCAATTGGAAGAACTTGTATTGAAATCAAAGTAAAACAGTTCACAACAAGCCCGACGGAAGGAAGCCCAACCGGGAACACTCATGGCTGACAGCAGCATGTAGCAGGGAAGGTCTCAGTTGAGCTGACAGCATTTACCTTAAGGGGCAGAATGTGATCTGGCTGGTCTAAGCCCAAGTGGGGAGGTTTCCAAAAAAAATCGGTGGATTCCTAATCTTTCCCTACTGACCTGGAACCTTTCCCTGCCTATTGTCCCCGACAGACGGGTGACCTGACCCTACACTATCCACACGCTAAATGTGCACCAAACCCAGGAGCCAGGGTCTTAAGTAGACACTTCCTGACTTAACATTGCCACAAGAGTCACATGGGCTGTCAGCATCCAACTGGATCGCTGCCCCAGTGACCCCAAGACCATATAAGAACCATGTTCCTCCCGACTTCCTCTCCCTCTGCACTGCCGCTGCGGTTGAGTGCAACCTGCAGGGGAGGAAATATACTGCACCTGCCTACACAGAGAAACATTTTAGAAGCACGTTCAAACAATGCAGGGTGAGAAAAAATTGTATATTAGGATATTGATGATGGACAATAGTTGAAATATTGTCCATCATCTGACAAATATAGGTTTCAGATATTGCAGTACAGTCTGCTTTAAAGTAGGGGGGGGGGGTTCAATAATAGTGTATTATTCTTCGGTTATTCAGGAGCAGAAATAAAAGTGGGGGTAGAGTGTGTAGTATAGTAAAGGGAAGGGAGGAAAGAAAAAAGATGAAATTGTCCCTCATCTTCTCTCTTCATCAATGTTCCCACGATTGCCATTACAATCATCTTGTGAGCCTCCCAGAATGTGAAATGAGAAAAGCATCGGAATTTCCGATGGAAACAGTCCGATGGGAGCTTTTCATCGGATTTTCCGACCGTGTGTATGCCCGGTATGTACGGTCTTTTTCTGTCGGAATTTCCGACGGACTTTGAATTGAGAACCTGTTCTCAATTTTTCCGACGGAAAACCTTTCTATCGGATTTTCCGATCGTGTGTATGCAATTCTGACACGCAAAATTCCGACGCATGCTCGGAAACAATTCGATGCATGCTCGGAAGCATTAAACTTCCCTTTTATAGTGCTGTCGAACGTGTTTTATGCCGCTGTGTTATTGACCGTCGGAATTTGGTGTGATCGTGTGAAGGCAACACAGCTTGAGCGGAATTCCGTCGGAAAAACCGGAAAAACCATCAGAGTTTTTTCCGACGAGAATTCCGACCGTGTGTACGCGGCATTAGAGAGAAACTCAAAGAATGAGTAAAAGAAGATTTGGATAGAGAAGGGGTCTCCAAACTTTTTAAACAAAGGGCCAGTTTACTGTGCTCCAGACTCTTGGGGGGGGGGGGGTGGACTGTGGCCATTGGAACTAGATATTGTCCTGGAGTAAGTGGGAGTAAACAATGCATCTTTGGTATTAGGGAGAGGAATGATGCCCATTGTTGGTGTCAGTTTGAGGAATAGTGCCCAATCATTGGTGTCAGTGGAAGGAATAGTGCCCCATTCTTGATTTCAGTGGCAGGAAATATGTCCCATTGTTGACATCCGTCAGAGAAATAGTGTCCCGTTGTTGGTTTTAGTGGGAGGAATAGTGCTCCATTGTTGATGTCATTAGCAGGAAATATATCCTATTCTTGACATCACTCAGAGTCATAGTGTCCCATTGTTGGTTTCAGTGGGAGGAATAGTGCTTCATTGTTGTTGTCAGTAGCAGGAATAATGCCCCATTGTTGGGGCGGTATTGGTGTCCGTGGGAGGAATAGTGTCTTGTATCAGTGGAAGGAAAAGTGCCCCAAGGGCCGGATAAAGTCAAGCAAATGGCCATATCCAGCCGCCGGCCGCAGTTTGGAGACCACCGGGATAGAGAATAGAGAAGTAGGGTAATAGAACAGTAGGCTAGGAAGGAAGGAAAAAAGTCAATGAGACACGTAGACTTGCCAGTAACTTGCATCATACTTGCAAAGGCCAGTTATGCAAGACTACTGCATAACAAAAAGCTCATATGAGTTGGATGGAGCAGTTCACCCAGCTAAAATGAAGGTTTAATGCGCAATGATGGCCTTTGGATATAGTCAAACATAAAACTGAGTGTGGTTAAGATACACATGCATAGAATAAGTCCTAGTATGAAATAATATCTAAGAGGTAAAACATATGAGAAACAAAGTTGTAAATCACACTCGGAAAGTCAGTATAGATTTCCAGCTTTCACTTAAATTTCACTTAAATGCAAAAATAGTAGCATAATAGTAGTATAAAATATGAAAGCAAAGTATATGATATTAATGAGAAGTGAACCCCAAAAGAAAGCATAGATTCAGGCATTTGAAAGACTCTCTGAAATTGAGAAAACTTGTAGCAAAATAAGGTGGAGGAACAGTTATCTTTATCTGTGCTGGTCCTGGGCATCCCAGGGGACCAATAAAAGGCCTCCAGCTGCAGCTTATATGCTTTCACAGTTTGAGGCGTTGCTTCCAGAGCTGACGGAGGGGTTGTCATGGTATCAGCTGGCTTACTATAAAAATAGTCTGCACTCTAATCAATTTTGCATGATCAGCTATTATAAGAAAAGTTGAGGGGTATTCACAGTATTTCTGGAACTATTAAGTTAGTGAAGTAGGTTAACAAATAAAAACAACCACACCCAACATGGACACTTCAGGTTTCCACATACTGTAGATTTAATTCTGATTGAAAGAGTTGGAGCACATAGAGAGAGAGAGATTTGGTTCTCCTAGGGTGGCGTTGAACCAGCTGTCCTGAAACCTAGCTCTTTTTGATGGGTGGTTTACATGGAGAACATTGTGGGGAGAGATAGTCATGTTGCTTGTTGAAAAGCAGATGGATTCCTCATTTCAACCTGATAGCTCTACTTGTGCAATACAGAGGTTGCTGCAGAAGTTTGGTAGCTCATCAGGAGTCTGTAAGTAGGCAGATGCGGTCTATTTTCTCCACTGCAGGTGGGACTCATCTTGCAATGCAAGTGAAGGAGGAAGTCAAAAGGACTCTTCCTCTATGATCTCTTCAGTCACAGAGAGGTAGCACTCGATTGGATGCTGGAGTCCCATGTGACTTTGGTGGCCATCTTTGGTCAGGCAGAGTATATTTAGGACCCTGACTCATTGGTTTGGCTCACAGTTTGTATGTGCATAGCATAGGTACAGGTCACTCATCTTTTCAGGGACAGTACTTGTGTAGCGGTGACACCTTTGCAAGGTGTCCGCTATGTGTAAATTTAGTTGTTTTTTTTCTCTCAGGACAGTAAAGGGGTTCTGAGAGCTAATTGGGTAGGTTAACTTTGGCATCAGTTTGGCTGGGCTGTGTTGGGGTTCTGCCTAATCATGTGTGCAGTAAGGCACACATGACAGGTTTAGAACCAGGCCTGGTTGGACGTTTGGGTACCGGCATTGCTTTGAGCCAATCAGTGGGTGCGTTTGGCCCCGCTGAGGAGTCTGGGGAAGGGTACTTAAGATGCTGGAGTCACGTGTTCGGGGTTCGTTCAGCATCAGCTGCCTGTTCCTGGATCTAGACCGGGGTAGCCCCGCGAGGGGTCCCGGTCACAGGCGCGTGTGCCACCCCGCAACATGGTTGGTTTGACAGGCCCCACAGACCCGCTTGGTCAGGGGCAAGGATCCATCTGTTACTGAGTCTCGGAACCGGCTGGTCCGAGGCGCAGTAACTGAGGGAGGATTCAAGGTGTCCGGGTGCGCTCTCAACTTGGAGGGGCACCGCAGCTCGTGTAAGCGACTGGGGAGGACTCTTCGGAGGAGGGCCAACAGGCTGGCATTCCAAGAAGTGCCCGGTTGCTGGGTTGTCAAGGACACTAGAGAATCCATGCTTCCCCAATACTGCCAAGGAGACGTATAACATTCCAGGTACTAAGGAAAGGTTCCTGTTTGCTTCTGAGTACTACTTTAATTCAAGGTCAGAGACTTTGCAAGTTTCTAATTCAAGTGCTGACTGCCATAATCTCTGGCTACAGATTTGTTCAGCTTTCTAAAGGACTTTTATGGTGTCAGCGTCCAAAGTCGTTGGGTACTAACTCTGGAAACCCCTAGACCTGGAAGAACAAGCCAAGCGGAGGTAACCGGTAAGCCCAAAAGTCAAGGCCGCCCCATCGAGGGTTATGGCCGCTACACTTAGAATCGGGGAGAGGTTCCAGATAAGTATGGGAAAGTGCAGGGACATGCCATCTTTTGTGGAAGCCTCACCACTTGGGTATGGACCAGCCAGACCGCCCCTCAAGACAGACGCTGTCAGCACACCTGAGAACTTCTTCTACTATTCATCACTGTACATCCTGTGAGTGCACCCAGTTGGGTTGTCTTACGCTGGAATTGTTGTACATTACTGAACTTCAATTTCAATACAATTCTGATTTCTGCAACTGGATGAGTGTTTACTTAAGCCGCACCCTGCTGCACCTACCCACACATAGGTGGAATGTTCCTCCTGCTCAGTGACTGTCAGGCAAAAAGTTTATATCATTAGAACGTTACGTAACAGGTCTAGAAGTGGCATTTTCATATGCTCTGGTCAAGATTCCATCTTTAGAGGGGAATTCAGTAGACAAAATACCGCTGGGTGAGTTATTTGGGGAGCTCCTAGGATGGAGAGTGCAGTGTAGAGCAATTCAACTGTATAGAATAGTCAGCTAGATGTAGAAGAAAGTTACTAAATATAATATGAATGGTTGTTTTGAGCTGATCTTGACTAACCATCTCCAGCACTCCCCTCACTTTGATATTGTGTCC